>MU392206.1:0-93804 GCA_022578495.1 Nemania sp. NC0429 | reverse complement strand
TCCCGCCCCCCCCCCCCCCCCCCCCCCCCCCCCCCCCCCCCCCCCCCCCCCCCCCCCCGGCTGTGATATCTCAATCATTATCTAAAAGAATTGATCAAAGAACTTTCCGAGTTATAATGCTGACATGTTAATGCAGATCAGGATCGATGACAGCCCAATTGGCACGAGGAACATAGTCAAGATCGCCCTCAGGTTTTCCACTTACGAAGAGTCCTTGAAAAGATTGGCTGATATCAATCAGAAACTTGATCTCATGACAACCGGCAACTTGCGAAATGAGCCCTATCGGAAGATTCGCTCACCAGAGAAGCTATATAATTTATTGCAAACAATATCAAGAAGTATACACAATTCTTTGAGATCCAGTCTATCTTGTTCCTGCGCTCAGTCGCATGGCGTGGGTTTCAGCCTCCCTGCTCCAAGAGCTCCAGGGCGGGTACAGGGTGAGGAGGCGCTGGTTAAACGACTGAGTTTCCACGTTATCTTGGCCAATAAACCACAGGATTCCAAGGGGAAATCGCGAAGTAGCTGGAAATGGGATGAGCTTACCCTCCGACAAGCAGAATTGCCTATAGAAACGTGTACGACGGCCCTACTCCCTGCCGCTACCGATGTGGTGGAAAAGAAGTCTAAGCTCTTCCGCGTAAAGTTCTTTTTGGGCAAAGAAAGACATCAAAACGTTACCGAGGCAGCTACAAGCATTCCACTGCCTCTAACAGAGACTCAAAAACCTCGACAACTGAAAGACATTTGTCGAACATTAAGCGAGAAGCGGCTAGACGTTCAGCGTCAGGCTTCCTTGGGGTACCTGCTTGACGAAACACCTCCGAGGCCACATATGTTTGAAGTTTTTCCCTCTAAAGTCTCATGGGACGACGACGAATGCACCACCATCCACCTAGGAGGCGTATTCTCCCAGGGTCATCGGCCCTCACTCGCTCGAAAGTACCATATTGCCGCAATGGCTGCTTCTAGTGTTTTATTTATGCATAACACGCCATGGATGCTAGCTATACTCACCATAGAGGACGTGTTCCTGATCTCACGCCATGGAAACGTGGCTTTCGACGAGATCTACTTGGAAAGGACGCCCCTTCACGATTTGGAGAGATCAACAATAGCACCGAACTATGGCTCTTCTTCACTTGATGCACCGGGAGTATCAACACTACTACACCTTGGCATTTTCCTAGTGGAGGTTAAGGTGGATGGGGGGGTCACGGGCCAGCCCCTCACGGGCCACTTTAGGTTTAAAATAGCGTTAAAAATCGAAAAGTGGAGCTACTAGTCCCTACTTTTTAGGTTATATAATTTAAGCATTAAATTTTAATAAAGCTTTAAAATAAAATTAAAAAGTTTAATATTTCGCTATATATATTAGATTTAAAACTTAATATAGTTTTTTTAAAAAACATTATGTTTTTAAAGCCGTTTTAAAAAATACTAGCGTTATATAATAAGCCTTACTTTTAAAATATAAATTATATAAATTAAATAATATTATAAATAAATTTTTTTATATTTTTAACTGTTATATTTATTAAAATATTTTAAAAATATTTTAAAATTTAACCTGTTTTTTTATATTATTTTATATGTAAATTTTCCGTTTTTTAAAAGCAGTTAATTTTATATACAAAGTAGCACATAAAAAACAGCTTAAATTTTACACTGTTTTTAAAATTTCTTATTAAATATAACAGTTAAAAATATAAAAAAAATTATTTATAATATTATTTAATCTATATAACTTATATTTAAAAAGTGGGGCCTATTATATAACGCTAATATTTTTTAAAACGGCTTTAAAAACATAGTATTTTTTAAAAAAACTATATTAAGTTTTAAATCTAATATATATAATAAAATATTAAACTTTTTAATTTTATTTTAAAGCTTTATTAAAATTTAATGCTTAAATTATATAACTTAAAAAGTGGGGACTAGTAGCTCCACCTTTCGATTTTTAACGCTATTTTAAACCTAAAGTGGCCCGTGAGGGGCTGGCCCGTGACCCCCCCATCCACCTTATGCTATGGAAGCCAATATATGAATTCTGGGACGATGGACATGTTGACACGAGCAATACCCCACTAGATGGCATATTTGACTATACAACTGACAAGGGCTCGGAGCGGGTTGGAAAGATACTTAAAGCCGTGGAGGGTATCAGCTCCCCTGAGTTCAAGGAGGTTGTGGAGCATTGCATTAAATGCGATTTCAACGCCAGCCACTTGTCTTTGGATAACGATACTTTTCGCCAAGCCGTCTATCAAGACATTGTGCTGCCATTGCAAGATGCTGACCAACTTGCGAGTGGGAAGATGATCGTAGGGAAACGAAGACTTGCACGGACGATTTGATATTCAAAGATGATTTAAGACCTGTTATCACAGTTTACGGTTTACACTGATGAGGGATGAATACTTCTTACTGCACAAGAGGTTCAGACTGACTAAACGGGTTGACCCGTAGCCTCATATCGAAATAGAACTTGAATCTAACGGCACAACTAGAATGTTGTGAAGTCAGATATTTAACCGCCTGGGTTTAGTGACATAGTATCGTTATTTCAGTTATCAAAAATAAATTTTAGATAACAAAGGGAGGTTTTATAGATCTTTGAAATAAATAGCGCCCTTGTCCCCAGTGGCTCTCTGTTTTCTAATGCCGCAACTCGACATCCTCGTCACGATACCAGGAATGATACACATCGATGCCGTCTTTCTCCCGCCTAGACTCATATATTCATTATCCTGGTACTGTTAGTGAGTAAAGTCCAACACACCCGAACGTGGCTTCATACCGATTTGCCTACATCTAGGGTGCTTTGCCCCCTAGACCTCGGGAACATTCAGGAATTGATTGATGATCCTCCCAATCCCTATCTATCTATTAAGTCCAACAACCTTCTACCTGATTGCAACTGGCGTGTCTATTCACTCTGTGCCTCAATCCTCTGACATCGATACACCAGCCGGCCGTCCGGCCGTGTCCCACCCCCTCCCCCTTTGGGCGATGTCCGGGCAGTGGACTGATGAATTACTCCAGCCGCTCGCGCTTCTCCAGTTGTAAAAGCACTGATACAACTCTATCTCGACTCAAGCGAATTATCTCCGTAGCAGAACCTATCCTTGCCCATTTCACTCTGGTAAGGGATTCACTCTTGAGACGAAACATAGGAAGCTACTTTACTCGTCTTTAACGGCCAACCACGTGACCGATCCATCAGCCAGCGTGTTAAGCTGGCTTTATTATTATTACCTACTTCGTACTGAACCTCCACCAGACGGGGGAGGACCCAAACCGCATCAGCACAAAAGCTGCGTTTGTGGCCCCCAAGGAAAGACAATTCATCTGCTGACTCGAGTTCGCTCCTGGCCAAAATCATACGTAACGGCAAGGCACGCGTGTGGCATCCAAATAAACGTTCCAAACACCTCTGCCCGCCCCCCTTCCCGAGATCGCTATCGATACTCTCGCATACATTGTCCTAAAAAACCGAAACGCCGTTTGTATTTCATTAAAAGTAGGGGGTATCCTTGCGCAAAGTTGTCGTTGGTGAAATGAGGCTGTGACTCAGTACCACATGGTAGTACAAGGGCATGCCTTTCGCCTCATTTTCCGGTGCCCATCCACCCAAAGGCCGCGGCGGCAGTTAATATTATGACGGCTGTAAGGACACCGGCACCTGCTTTGTCACCTGTGGTCACGTCCGGTAGATCGCTGGTGATCGAACCGCTGCCTATGCCGGCGTTCGGGTCTCCCACGCTGGTGCCGCCAGTGGCATTCGTCACGGGGGTTTTCGACTGGTTGATCAAAAGGGAGGAGACAGCTGCTAGGACATCCATAGTTTGCCCAGCCCCAACGTTGCCGTCAAATGCACCGCTGGCCCATTTGAAACCGCAGGTCCGGCCGTTGTCACCGCCTGTACACTGTTTGACAGCGGCTTGTGCTGAGTTCCGGAGAACCGGGAGGACCTTTGCAGCTGTGAAGGGGGCGATCTGGGTCATGGTTGTCATCCATCGATGGATGTATCCTTTGAAACTTAACATGTCCGTGGTGCAGGTCATCACTCCCTCGCAGGCCGCCTCATATGCGGTGTTGTTAGGGAAGAAAACCCTGAAGGTGGAGTTAATCAGTCCGTTAACACGCGCTTCCCATTTCGCGTCTTGTGTCTAGAGTTGGGCTTGTGAGAATCCTGCTTTCCGTGAAGAATCATTTGAGAACCTACATAGTTATACATATAGGCAGCTCCTAGGATGAAGACGCCATTATTGTATGAGAATTGAGCACGATTAATATCGGTGCAGTTCGTTCCAACGTGGGCGCCATCAAAGATGTTATAGTCTTTGTCCATGAAGCCCACATCAACGACCCAATCCCAAGTCTTTTCGGCCACTTCAGCGTATGTCTTGTTGTTCGTATACCGGGCAAGCCGAGCCCCAAGGTTGAAGAAGATGCCGTTCGCGATACCTTTTCTTGGTTAGTACATTAGCAAAATGGGAACCGGTGACTCGTACTGTTCTTGTAGTCATATCCGTTATTTGCGAAGGGAATCTGCCATCGCAAGCCACCTCCGCACGTCGCGTCGTGGCGATCGGGATCTGCCTGCGTATTCCAGACGGCCTGAGCCAGGGCCAGCCACTGCGGTTCGTCTTCCGGGGGGTCGGGGAAGTTCTGCTCAGCGGCCTGCATGGCAGACATGCCCCAAAAACCCTGATCGTCGTTCCCTAGAGAGGCAGTCACGTTTGGTGGCATGTAGTTACGGTTGGGGCCGACCTGAAATAACAGGGCCTGCTTGACCACATCGTTATAGGTGTCGTCGCCCGTCAAGTGCCAGTAATCGATCATGGTCCCCCATAACGCGCCGCCCTCCCACCAGTAGTAATCGCCGGCAGGGGGTGGCCCTGGCAAGATGCCGGGAGTCTGGCCAGACTCGTTTCCGTGATAATATGACATGAGATCGTATGCGAGGGTCTTCGCGGTGGCGAGGATATTGTCTGCGCACATGTGGGACATCGATCAGAACATGGACAAGAAGCGAGCACATGGAAAACCCGCATACCATTGGAATCAATTTTGAAAACCTGGGCAGATACTGGACCTGCCGAGACGAGCAAAGACAGTATTATGGATGCCATGATGAATCTATTTGGGATCGCTGGGCTATCGCAATTCGGTAGGCGGCGAAACTACTGAGTGAGATTGCACTCTGTTTTCGGTATCGTCGGCGTCGTCGGCGTCGTCGCCGCCGTTGTCCTCGTCAGCAGAGACCAAAATATGGACTGCGACAATTTTCGGATTTCGCCGTATACGAGGATAAACGAGAGCGAGCGTGGTTGGTTTTACTGTCGTCAAGCGACAACGATGGGCGAAAAGCAAACGCAATACGAGTATTATTTACAAATAAAAAGGAAGATGAAGAGGAAGAACTAGGCAGCCTAGATTTAGGTGGGGGGAGATGTAGAGGGAATACTAGGAGAGGCGAAGATGGAGATGTAACAATGACGGAAAGGACCGACTTTCTAGGTACCTACTTCGTACATCTTAGCCCTCTATCTACAGCACGCCTAGGCCTCTCATCTCGGGTTAGGCTGGTACCTACATCCTGCGCTAGATCAGCGGGTTCTTTTAGGTACCCGTCTAAGGCAGTTAGCGCAGTGACCCTTATTCGATGAGCGCTCTATTTGATACCTACAGATTACAGTAGCTTCCTAGAGTAGGTGTCTCCAGGCTCCAGTCTACTCCAGTCTGCAAGCGTGGAGGCTAGCTTAGTTGGTAAGTTGAGGAAGTACTTGAGATGGGATGGCAGGGAGGACAGGGATGGTGGACTTACCTCAACCCTTCATCGGGGCTTGGCAGTAAATGACGCAAGTCTATTTAAGTGTCCTACCATGTCAGGGCTTATGATCTCCTTGTCAAGAAAACAAGCTTTTCATCATCGCAGGCCCCTGGTACCAATAAGTAACTCCATATATAACAAAAAAGGGTCTTAGAGATAGGATCATACACTACCACCGCTTTGAATTAATTCTCTTATTAATTACCAGAAGCAGGGTATAGCCAGTACTTATCATGTACGGTACATGTAGGTAGTGTCGACTCGAAGGGAGGCTTGGCAAGTGCTGTAAGGAAGAAGATTAGATGTAAGCGAAGTGTTGGTGGTACGTCTTGAAACATGTGGCATGGCCGTCATGTCTTATTTACACTCTGCCTCGTGTTGGCCCGGGTAGACGGCACACTAGTAAACCCTAAAAGTTTACTTGCATGTGCGGCGTGGAAAAAAGGACGTTGGCGTGCGCGTCAAAACGTTTATCGTCTCGTCTGTTGTAAATGGATGCGAGCGTTCTTTTCAAGACACCGTCTAAATTTGGGTCGCTGGGCGGACTAGCCAAAGGATCGATACCTATTGGCTAGTGTAGACTCTAGAGTATCTCCCCCACAAAGTCGGCGCGATGCCTGATCGCGAATCTAGGTAGGACATGGCGTAGTTACGACTTTGATCAGGGACTGAGAAAGCTGGCAATCCAACTCCTTTGGTAGACAGTGAATGAATAGCATTTACAATGGTCGAGTTGACGACGTTGTCATGGAGATGTGAGGACTGCTGGAATTGAATCTCATAAGCTACCTTACCTACCACTTATACAATTTCGTGTAACCTTACTACTATAGCCGTGGGTTTAAATCTATTTAGCTGAGGCATATCTTGATCCTTCTTTTTATTTATATTCTACAGCGGCATCTACTAAGCTGCTGTCTCAGTCCGTACGCTGCTATCCTGAGCTCTGCTCCTTGCCTCTACTCCATTCTCCCTTGATCAAGTTGAACCCTTCGAATCTCGGACCGACGAGACCTGCTTAATCCCGTCAACCGGCTTAGTAATTTGAGCACGAGCACCTTTGTGCACATCAATTTGACCCACTACTTCGCACCTGTCTAGCTTGGGCTAGTCTTGTATGTTGTCATTGTCGCTATGGAAATCGGCACGGGGCGTAGGAGGAGGTCAGTGTATGAAGTGTTAGGGTTAGTTTTCACCCCCATCCTTATCCAGCCAGAGCTTCTGTTCTTTTTCACCTCGAACTTTTGAAACCCTTAGAAGTAGTTCAGAGCTTGAACTTGGATCTGCTCCACGAGATACACATTTTTGACACCGCTGGTCTAGGCAAGTGTCGAACACTACGATAGGGCTAGGATTCGCTTTACCCCGCATCAGGGCCGATGGTTGGACACGGGTATGATACACGGAACCAAGATGACTATGACACTTTGAGCGACGACAGCCTCGGGGCCCCGGGACACCCAACCAACGATGCAGTACGCCAAGTCAACCATCTCCGCAACGAGGGTGGTGGCGGACGACCCGGTACTGTCGTCGCATCCCGTCCCGACGGGCTATACATTGATACCGAAATTGCGCCGGCGAACACAGAGGGGGTCCCGAGACCGCCACAGCCGACCAAGCTGGCTAATAATGTAGTCGGATGGAGAGACTTGCCCAAGAAGGACCAGTTGCTTGTCATTACGCTTGCTCGGCTCAGCGAACCCCTGACGCAGACGTCGCTGCAGGTAAGCATCGTCCGAAGTGATAACCATTATATATGTGAGCCGCTAGTCGCTGATGGACCCTGCAGGCATATATGTTTTATCAATTACGATGGTGTGAGTAGTCTCAATACGCCATCTTTCTGTTGCTGCTCTATGTCAAGGTCGCCATCTGCTATCCTAGCTGGAATGGGGCCTTAGAAGCTCAGCTTACCCTTGAGCCTTTATGGAATTCGCCCAGGATAGGACTCCTCGACTAACTCCCGTGTATAGTTGATCCTACTCTTCCCGATGCAGCCATCTCTCGCCAAGCGGGTATCTTGCACGCCAGCTTCACGGCTGCTCAGTTCTTCACTGCCTTGTTATGGGGGCGGATAGCGGACTCGAAGCTTGCTGGCCGCAAGACTGTCATCATGTTTGGTCTCTTGGGTACCCGTCAGTCTACTACTTGAGCCTGATAGGCTGGAAATTTTCTTTCAAGTTGACTGAAGTTCTCTAGTGGTCTCATGCCTCGGTTTTGGATTCTCCACCAGCTTTTACCAAGCATTGGTCTTCAGATCCCTTGGCGGTATCACGAACGGCAACATCGGCGTCATGAGGACAATGTGAGCTTATCCTCATGTTTGGTGTGAATGTGGTCATGCTAACCTTATATGTCTTATAGGATTAGCGAGACCATTGTTGAGAAGAAGTCAGTTGGGAAAACCTCTAGCCAGGAATGCAGAGAACCTAACTTTTCTGCAGGTACCAGTCCAGGGCCTTCTTGATCCTGCCTATGACGTTCAACATCGGAGTCATCATTGGTCCCATTCTTGGCGGTGTACTATCCGATCCAGCCGGCTCTTATCCGGTTTTTGAGAACGTCGAGTTTTTCAAGAAGTTCCCATACGCAATGCCTAATATCGTCAGCGCTGTATTCCTAGGCACTGCGCTGTTGCTATGTTGGCTGATGCTCGAAGAGGTATGCCACTTCTCTGATCCAACTCGATGAATCGTGAAATCGATACTCACATCCCAGACCCACGATGCTCTTCGCGATAGTCGCGACATTGGTCTCATCCTAGGTCGGAAATTGAAGGGACTGTTCTGGAAGAATCATGACGCTGCAGCCTACATCCCGCTTCCATCGCATGATCCAGGCATTGGTGTCGATACCGCAGCCGACTACGAGCTCTCTCCTAGCACACCGCGCAATTCAGCGGAGCCAGCACCGAAGCGACCAACCACGCGCCGGCGGTACACGAGCCGACTTCCGTTCTGGCGCATCTTCACGCGAAACGTATCCTTTACCCTCGTATCGCACTTCTTCCTGGCATTTCACGTCGGTACCTTCAATTCACTTTGGTTCGTCTTCCTCTCCACGCCGGTCTACAACCCGGGCGACCCGGACCCGCCAGGGTTCAAGCCGGATCTCCCCTTCCGGTTCACGGGCGGCCTCGGTCTTCCTCCTCGGTCTGTGGGGCTGGCCATGGCCATCCTGGGCACGATCGGGATCTTGATGCAGCTGTTGCTGTACCCGCGATTGTCGGCACGCCTGGGAACCATACACTCGTGGCGCACGTTTCTCTTCTTGTTCCCCATCACGTACCTTGTGGTGCCGTTCCTATCCGTCGTGCCGAGCTCAACTGCGCCTCCGGGCCAGAAGACCGGCCTGGCGATCTGGGCGGCCATTGGGGGCGTGCTGCTGGTGCAGGTCTCGGGACGCACGTTTGCGCTTCCGGCACAGACCATTCTGGTGAACAATTGCACACCGCACCCGAGTGTTCTAGGCACGGTACACGGCATTGGGCAGAGTGTGAGTAGCCTTGCGAGGACCATCGGGCCTGTTGCTGGCGGATGGCTTTACGGGCTGGGGCTCAGCAGTGGACTCGTAGGAGGAGTCTTTTGGGGGATGGCTGGCGTAGCGGTTTCTGGAGTGGTGATCAGTTTTTGGGTCAGGGAGGGCGATGGCCATGAGATATGGCTGGATGGCGACGAGGAAGAAGACACAGAGAACGATGGTCCCTAGCCTCTCGTCCTAACGCACTCCCGATTTCAGCTCGGGGGATGCATTAGTTCCTCTGTCTGATCTGGTTATAGTGACACATTACACCTTGAATAGAGCAGATACTTTGGTGAAGACATATATGTATATATATTAGATGTCATGAATACGAGCGCTGGGTCCTTGAGAACGTTGATATAGCAGCTAGTCTTTGGAGTCGTAATAGGGGAGGCAGGTGAAGAAATGTCAGGTACCTGTGGGTATGACCTTATTATACCCACATAGCACCAGTCTAGGCCTTGATGCCTATAGGGCCGAAAATGTGTTGATAGAGGTAGACTTCGAGGTAGTCCCGCCAACTATTTCGTAGGTCTAAGGTAGGTATACTTTGGGTTCTACTTCGTACAAAGTACATGAACGTCAACAACTAACCTAACCTCTAGTCTAGGTGGGTCTTTCAGCTAATTCATCCGCAGGCGAATTTGGGGCTTCGGACTGCCTATTCGTAGGCCCAGGCTCTTGTTACTACCCCACACCTTTGCTCCTAGTCAGCTTGAGTGCAAGTTATGTGGTGCGCTTTTCCTACCTGTAAGAAGGAGTAGATGATACACATGGTTGTACGAATATTCATTTCTAGTATGGAATAGCATGCCACACTACAAATACAAAGTACACTGGGAAATATCATGTATGTACTTGAGAGTATTTAGAAATGTAGGTACTTAGCGAGGTCGCACTATTTCAATCCCCTATGTATCTGGCAGTACGAAGTAGGTACATGTAGGTACTGTCTTATACCTGGTACTTAGGGACAGAGGGGACTAAGGTATCATTGCTAAGGTAGGTATCCTTGCTTCTTGGTATGTCAGGAGACGACAGAGACAAGGGGGGGTAATATTGAATTCATCAATGATTTACAATCAGGTGTTGTCGATACACGTGTACGTCCATGTATTTTTCTGTAACCAAACATGTAGGTGATAGGTATCGTACGTACGTACAGCAGGGTAGTGTGGTACACAAGTGCGCAGCAATGATTGTCCAAGGAGGCAATTTAATGTAGGTACTAGGTAGTCTTTTGTACCTAATTCAAAGTTTCCTTCGTCTAATTACTTGCTTCGTACTCCGTATCTCTTATCACTAAGGTACCAGGTAGTGTACTTAGTTGAATGTATTTCGATATACATGCAGGTAAATACATCACGAGATCCCATTATCTCTCTTACCTAAAATACGCTCGAGATCAGTCCTCTACCAAATGCTCCCCATTCTTGACAACACTGTCCCTCCAGCTCATCTCGCGTTGACGTCCACGCCCTGTTGCTATTGCTGGTTTGGTGCTTCTCTAGAACAATGACCAGAACCTATATAGTAGTCGAGAATTAACGGTTGGCGTCTCCCGTCCTGATTCCTAAGCCGACAACATTCCTATCTGCCATCACCACCACGGCCACTACAACCACCACTACCACCGGTATTGCTGGTGCTGCAAGTTCTGCGGCTGAGCCTTCGCACGAGTCATCTGTCCAACATTAGGAAAAACAAACAAGACAGCCCGGAACACAGCTTGGACACCGCTGGGAACGCTCGATGTGCCCTTACTTTCGCCAGAGAAAACACTCACCAGCACAGTGTGTGGCTTCACGAACGAGAGTGCCTCCTACTTGGTGACCGAAGGATCATGCGTCGAACCGACGACGACAGGATCCACAAGTCTTTTGCGAACTGGTTGTGAAGAAACGCGCCCCCGGAGCCTCCCCGAAGACAACCTTGTCCGTCGACCCCGGTTCCCTGCCTATACTGCCAGTGCCATTGCTTCGAAGCTATTGCTTCGAGAACAATGTCCCCTCTCGGACGCGATGATTCCGTTTCACCCATGACGACGAGCACCGGGAGTCCACCTCCCCTCCCGGAAAAGCCCGACTATACAACCTCCACCTCCATTTTGCCTCCTAAAGGCAACCTTACCCCGGCTCGCGATGCCGTACCAATCCGCGACCTGCCTGTCTCCCAGTCTCAGATACTCCAGTTGGCCGAGCAGCTGAAGCTCGGGGAGCTACGCGACCCTCCAACCGAAGGAGACGAATGGGCTTTGAACGGGCAGTCTCCACCTCCGAATGCATCGATTCCAACCACTCCAGACCGCCTGTCTCCTCTTCGACTCTCCCCCTCAAGGCGGAGCAACACCATCATACCTTCCCGTCTGTCTGACCAGGACGAGAATGCCCTCGACGAGCCCGCCTCCCCGAGTCGACCAAGCGTGCAGTTCGCCGGCGCTGATACCGTGTTAGAACCCCCGAGACTACCGCATTCTAGAACAGCTTCATGGGACGATGCAGACACGACGAATCTCTCACGTAGCGAACGATGGATGTCCAAGTTGAAGTCGACGCTCAGCACGGCGAGCCCTATCCAGCCTCCGAGAGCACCGGGACTGACCGATCATGGTATCGCTTCTACAGCGAGCTCGCCTGTACTAAATAGGTCTTATCATATGCCCGATACCCTTAGTGAGGAGCAGGGCAGCGATGCCGACGTCGAAGAGAGCGGTGACGAAGAACAGCAGAGGGAAGCCCCCAAGATGAAGAAGAGAAAGAGAATGAAGCGGCGCCTCAAACAGCTGGATGTCTTCACCGCCCCCAACACCCCCAAACAGCCAGACGACTTTGGATCTCCGGGCATGGGCGGCCGTTTCCAGACCCTCGTGAGACGCTCGACTATGCCTGATTCTGCTGAGCATCGGGCTGGTCTGTCTGAGGGAGAGGGCCGCGATCAGCTGACAAGGAGAAGGCCCGGGTGGAGACGTGGCAATTCGTGGGTAGGTGCCCAACGAAACGGCAATGCCACCGCTGAGGAAGGAGAAGGTTCACAATTTCGAGCGCCTGGCCACCGGCGTCGGATATCTGAGATGTTTGGTGCCAGCACTGGTGCTGGTGCCGGTGCCGCATCCGACGGTGAGGCCCTCAGTGCACCGAGGAGGCCCTTCTTGAGCTCCGAGAGAGCCGCCACCTTCGGTGCACAGAGGTGGAAGCAGGTCAAGCACACACTGAGGATGTTAGGAAAGAAGAGAACCGATCAGTTTGACTTCTACAAGTCGGCAGAGCTCATTTCCGAGCTCCGCGCTGTAACACCAGCTGTTGTAATTCTTGCCAGTATGCTGCAACGGGATGAACACGGTAATAAGCGTATCCCAGTTCTCCTTGAGCAGCTTAAAATACGCGTCACCGATAGCTTCCCCGAGGACAGCTCGAGTGAGAGACATTCCTTGTTCACCATCTCTCTTGAATATGGCAACGGAAACAGCCGAATGACTTGGACCGTTACTCGCAGTATTCGAGAGATTTGGAATATACATTGGAAGTATCGACTTTCGCTAAAGAATGATCGATCTTTGCCGACCAGTGGGCCCCAGCGCGCTCGCCCGAAGCAGCCTGCTTTCCCCAGGAAGGCATTCCCGTACCTCAGATCGTACCAGAACCGAGACGAGTCTGAGGAGGACGAGAAGGCGAACGGTCCTAGAGGAGATGACACAGCGGCTGAAGGGACCGCCGCCGAGGGGACCGCCGGAGATGGGACCGCAGCGGAAGCCACAGCCAGTGACTTCGATCGACGGCCTAACCCCGGCAGGAAGAAGTCTCGTATGAATACTTTTCTACCACGTCGACAATCATCTGGTCTAGTAGAGAGTCGAGAAGGGTCCGGGCTCAACCCTCAAAACGTGGCCGCCTTACAACGGCGGTTTATCGAAAAGCAACGGAAAACTTTGGAAAAATATCTTCAGGATATGATACACTGGCTTATGTTTCGACCTGACAGCAACCGCCTCTGCAAATTTTTAGAGTTATCCGCTCTTGGTGTGCGATTGGCAGCAGAAGGCAATTTCCATGGGAAAGAATGTTACTTGCATATCCAGTCAACTAAAGGCATTGATTTCAGGCGCGTGCTGACGCCCCAGAAGGTGATAGCTAGTCATTCCCGAAAGTGGTTTCTGGTCCGCCAGAATTATATTGCCGTCGTGGAGTCCCCCGCTACCATGAATATATATGATGTTTACTTGGTCGATCCTCTCTTTCGGGTTGAGTCTAAGAAGAGCAAGCTGAGACGCTTTGGCAAGCTCATCAAAGGCAACGCAGAAAATGAAAAGGGGAAGCAAGTTTCTCAGTATGCTGACGAAGAAGTGCCCGAAAAACATCACTCCCTCAAGATATTCACTGCGGAACGAAAGATCAAGCTTTTCTCCCGAAACCAGACTATCTTGCATCAATTTGAACAATCTGTGCTGGATATGCTCAAGCAAACCCAATGGCACCAACCACACAGGTTCGGTAGTTTTGCCCCCGTAAGGCAAAACGCGTTTGCCCAGTGGTTGGTTGATGGAAGAGATTACATGTGGAATGTCTCGCGTGCTATTAGCATGGCCCAAGATGTGATCTACATTCATGATTGGTGGCTTAGCCCAGAACTCTATATGCGTCGGCCGGCATGTATTAGCCAGAAATGGCGGCTCGATCGCTTACTTCAGAGAAAAGCTAGGGAAGGAGTCAAGGTATTCATCATTGTCTACCGCAACGTGGAACAAGCTATCCCCATAGACTCGGAACACACCAAATTTTCCCTCCTCAACCTCCACGACAATATCATGGTTCTAAGATCTCCCAATCAACTGAAGAAGAACCAGTTTTTCTACGCCCATCACGAGAAGATTTGCATCGTGGACCACGACGTTGCTTTCGTTGGTGGTATTGACTTATGCTTTGGTAGGTGGGATAACCCGCGCCACCCACTCAACGATGACCGGCCGACGGGTATGGAACCTGATGATGATATTCCTCGGGATGGGGAGCACTGTCAGCTTTTTCCCGGCAAGGACTACTCAAATCCCCGAGTTCTAGATTTCTTCAAGCTAAACGAACCCTACGCCGAAATGTACGACAGGAGCAAAATTCCACGAATGCCTTGGCATGACATTGCGATGCAGGTCACCGGGCAACCTGCAAGAGACCTGACGCGTCATTTTGTCCAACGGTGGAATTATCTTCGACGCGAGCGAAAACCCACACGGCCTACCCCCTTCCTCCTTCCCCCACCAGACGCCAGTGAGTCTGACCTAGCCAACCTTGGTTTGTCTGGCACATGTGAGGTCCAAATGTTGCGGTCGGCAGGTGATTGGTCACTCGGCTTCCCCAAAGATGTGCGAGAGCATAGTATCCAGACTGCTTACGTCAAACTTATCGAGGAATCTCAGCATTTTGTGTACATGGAAAACCAATTCTTTATAACCAGTACCGAAACATTGAATACGAAAGTTGCCAATCGTATTGGAGATGCCCTCGTCGAGCGCATTCTGAGGGCGCATCGAAACGACGAGGAATGGCGATGTTGCATATTGCTCCCACTCATGCCCGGTTTCCAGAATACCGTGGAGCAGGCCGAAGGAAGCAGTGTGAGGCTCATCATGCAGTTTCAATATCGCAGCATCTGCAGAGGACCGCATTCTATATTTGGCCGTCTAGAGGCCGCGGGTATAAATCCTGAGGATTACATCTCATTCTTCAGCCTGCGCACCTGGGGTCGCCTGGGCAAGAAGAACGCACTGGTGACAGAACAACTCTATATTCATGCAAAGACCATTGTAGTGGATGATCGAATTGCTTTGATCGGATCTGCCAACATCAATGAGCGGTCTTTGTTGGGCAACCGAGACTCGGAGACAGCCGCTGTCGTTCGCGATGCGGACATGATGTGGTCAACAATGGGCGGAGAGCCTTATCTTGTCGGGAGGTTTGCTCATACCCTCCGAATGAGACTCATGCGAGAACACCTTGGTCTGGATGTGGATGCGATCACTGAAGAGGACAGAGGGGCAGATTTAAGTGCTGCAGCTGAGTTCGAGACCGAGATGGATCAATTGTATGATGAAGACTATGGACAGTCCCCCACAGTCGCAGAAACCTCGGCCCATGTTTCTCCCAGCACGCAACATAAACGACCGGATCTTCATGCTACTAAGAGTTTCAACCACGATTCCCAGGATGCCGAACCTGTAATATCTCCATCTTCACCTTCCTCTTCGTCCTCCACTTCTAGCAACTCCAAGGGTAAATCTGCTGAAAGGGATCTTGCCATCCACCACAAGGATGTAGAAGGCTACGGAGCAGATCACTGGAAAGATGCACAAGCTAAGGGACAAGACCTTGGTCGCGATTCCGTTGTTCTCAATGGCCGCGAGGTTGTTCTCCATCGATCTGGGAAGCTGGCAAAATCAAGGGACAATTTGTCGGCTAAGGATCCGAGTGGAGCCACAGTTTCTCAAGATAGAGATCAGAGTTCTGGACATGGAAACGATGAGCTCCCACCGGCCACCTCTCATGGACCGAGCGAGTTGCCAGTTGGTGCGCAGTATACGGCGTTACCTGTGCCCGACGATACAGACATACGGGGCCCGGCCGACGACTCTGAACGGCTTAGCTCCGAGTCTTCTAACCCTCTCCTTGCCGATATCACGCCAGCGAAAATTGACAAGAACTGTATGCGTGATCCTCTTAGCCCTGCCTTTTGGGATGATATTTGGAGCCGTGTCGCTAAGAACAACACCTCACTATATCGTCGCGTATTCCGGTGCATGCCGGATAGTGAAGTGTCTACATGGAAAGACTATCACGAGGCTGACAGTTATGCTCAGAGGTTTGCGGAGAGTATGTTCGGCCCCGAGAGCAAACAGGGCGAGACTAAAGCCCAGACGACCGACATTGGCTGCGCCGTAGCAGGTTCAGTTGCGCCGGCTATCGCGCCAGTCGAACCAGGTATCGTGGAAAATTTGCATACAGAGAAGGCGGTTCTAGGTTATGAGAGCAACCCCCCTATCCATGTAACTGGAGACGTTTTGGAAGTTACAGACGAGAAATCAACACTGCCCAACACAGATCACCTAGGGGAGGGGGTGCGCGGGGACCATGACCTCGAGACAGGCAAGATCACCTCCAAAGAATCGTTGGAAGCCTCTTCCCCCATCCACCCTGCGGGAGATGCTCCTTTCCCAACTTTTGAATCACCGCCGGCCGGTGTGCATCCTGCGACACAGAATGACAAGAAGCAGGATCGACGAACAGCTTTTTCAGCCTCTGAGAAGTCAGCCCCGGGTTCGAATGGTGAGAGCAGCTTACAAAATCAAGCCTCCATGAAGCGTCGCCGACGTGCCACCACTAAGGGCAGTCGACGTGGGCCGGCCTACCCATATGATGTTGTGAGTAGGGAGGATGCGGAGGAGTGCTGCAATATGATCCAAGGTCATCTTGTTCAATTTCCTTACGACTGGTTGGAAGCCGAAGAGAAGGATAACCATTGGCTATACCAGGCAGACTTGTTGGCACCGAAGGAAATCTAGTAAGTCCTATCCACTGGTGCCGTTCTCATCTTGCTCAGAGAAGATTCTAACAACACTATAGTAACTGATCGATCGACTTGTCCTTCGCAACCTACCTGCCCACTTCTATGCTGCAGTCGCGATATCATGCTGGAGTGGCTCGGGAAAGACCCCAAAGGCCGTTCCGGTTGCTCTAACTTCTCTGTCGGGAGTTTAGCCAGGCTTACCGACTAGTCCGCACAGCTCTTGCGAAACTGACCCCCGCCAAGCAACCCTTTTAAATGGAGAATGGGGATTCTGTCTGAAAAAATAATAATTGATGAGCATAATATGTCTACTTGCATCGCTTGGGCGTTGGCTAGTGTTTCCTTTTCGTACTCTTCACGTCTCTTCCCGAGTATCTTGTGTAAATGATGCTCCCCTTCCCCCCCTCCTCCCCGGCAACCTGGGTTGAGCTTCGTCTTTTTTTTTCGGCTTTTCTGCTGTACCTACCTAGCATTATTGCATCTCGTCGAAGCATGTTTGTTGCATTATATCGTGTTTTTAATTAATTAGAACATTATTGGTATACACATACAGTTATGTATGTATACTTACCTACTTAACATGTTGGCAGTCTTATAACTCAACTAATATTTGTGTGTGCCTGTTTCACCTGTCTATATATATATCAAGGGGTCGAAGGTAGCCTCATTGGTGCGTGTTTTATCTAGAGATATCGAATCGAATCGTCCCTGGGCCTCGAAGGCACAATGCGGAAAAGCAGAGACGGAGAAGAGGGATTGTATTGCGTTGTTGCATGTTGCGTGTTCTGTGTTGCGTACTACTAGATAGGCAGATTTACGTTCAGATACGTGGATGTGTCTAGTTGCCCATGCTCACTGGACTAGCATGTACTGACTTTGACGGGCGTTCGTCATTATCAATGAATGATGGGCACCTTGGTTTTCTTCGCTTTTTATCATCAATCTGTGGACTCAACACTTTAGGCAGGTAGCTTGCACTGCCTGATTTAGCATATAAGAGGCGGGCACATTCCCGATGGCAACGGCAATAGCAGGGACAACATAGTGGATGAAGAGTAAGTCAGTTGGTGTATACTTATGTGGTAGGTAATTATATTAAATAAAGACAAGTAAGCCGGGGGGAAAAAACCCCCCTCTAAAAAATCAAGAATGATTAAACAACAGTATTATGCCATGACATGATATGTATAGAAAGAAACTGCCCTGGGTATCATTATATATATATATATACTTAGTTAGATAGCTGCCGCACATTTCCAAGCAATCCACTGACGTACTTATGTCTGCGATGTGAAAAACCCGCCGTAATGAATATAGAGAGCACAGTCAGACGTGCAAAGTAATTAGAACAAGTAAGTAGGTGTCTGTATAGGTATATATATACGAGCGTGTGTCCGTCTCTCTCTCTCTCTCTCTCTGTGTGTGTGTGCGTGTGCGCGCGCGACCAGATTCCATGCATAGACAGCTATCAGCTATCCCCCTAAATGAAAGAAAACCAAGCACGATGGATGTATGGTATGTTATGATATATGTTATATGCTTGGCCACCCACCGCCTGCATACCCCGACATTGTATGTATGCATGTATAAAGTAAACAAAATAAAAAATAGCCAATTTGCCCCGCCTAGAAGAGAGAAAAAAAAGGAGGAAGCAAGAAGAAAACGCCATCCGGAAAATGCTGCCGATGATATCCTGCCCCCTTCTAATAATCCCATGTGGTACTGTTGATGATAATGATGACGAACGAAAATTTATACCCAGGTAAACCCGGTACCCGTACCTGAGAAGAAAAAGGTACAAAAAAAAAAAAAAAGAGACGAAAGAGGGAGTGAGAAAGGGAAAATTATTTGCACGTCTTGTGTGTTGCGGTGCTGCGGCGGTGTGGATTTTGTTTGGTGGTAGTCGTCGTCGTTGTTGATGATGTTATCGTCGTCGTAATCGTTGTCAGTCGTCGTCGTCCTTCGTCACTCGCTGAGCCCTTCCCTCAGAGCCTCGTGGTCCACAACGTCTGGCGTGGTCTTGGTGGTCGGGGCCTTGGTCTTCGCCGACGCGGCGAGGAATTCGGAGAACCCGGGGACGGTGCCCGGCTGGTTGATGCCCGGCGGGCGGCTCGCGGCGTCTCGGTCTTTGACGACGGTCTGTGAAGAAGAAGCCGCGCTCTGTTGCTGTGATTTGTCGTTGCCGGTGCTACTATCACCGGTGCTGGTAGTAGTAGTAGTAGCAGCAGCAGCCCCTCCCCACGGTCGCCAGCCCACCCATTTCCCGAGCCTGGACGACTCGGACGGCTGCTGCGAGGACGCGTTCGACCCCAGGCTCCCTACCGGGGACGGCCCGAAGCTATCCCGGAGCAGGACGCTGCTCCTCTTGGCGGGGTCCCGCGATATCATGGGTCGTGCTATGACGATGCTGCTTCCCGTCACCGAGGAGGCGGAGCCGAGTTGACGTATCGTTAACTGACTCGGCCGCGACTTTAAGGTGTGGATATCGAGGCCACCGGATAGCGATAAGATGGACTCGTGGGACAATACCCGACGAAGACGCCCGGCGCCAGCAGCCGAGTAGTCCGAATCCATCGCCTCGTCGTGACCCGAGGCTTTGATCTCGTCGTGAACACCGCCACCGCGCCCTTGCACCGAAGCTTCGTCGTCGGCGACCGAGCGGTCCGATGTCAGGAGGAACTCGCCGGGGATCTCGGTCCCGTCGGACGACTCCTCCACGATGGGATGCGCAATGCTCGGGGGCGCCGGGCCGAACGGGAAACAAGTCGGTGTCTGGAAGCTGCGCGTCGACATGTTCGATGCTCGCTTCCCGTGCATGGGTTGCCACCGGGGAGACATGGGGTCGATGCTCGACGTCGGTGATCCGGGATACGACGACCCTGGCGGCGCATCGAAAAGTGAGTTTCTGTTGTTGGAGCGAGGCGAGCTCGGGGCCGACGACAATGTGAATTCGGACGGCTGCTCTGACAACGACGACCAGCGGTTGGAGCGTATCGAGTTCCTCCGCGAATGGGGAGCCGAGGAGTGCCTCGCGAACCCGTTGGGCGGTGTGCTCGGATACGATGAGGCGGGCGGCGCGAAAACCCCCGACACGAGCCCCAGACGCTTCTTCTTCGACTTCCTGGCCTCTTGCCTAGCTGCCGCGACGTGGTAATGGTGATGGATATGCAGTTCCTGCGACACCCTCGCCGGGGACCTCTGTTCCCGGACAGGAGACTGCTTCTGCTCGAGTTCGGCCCCCAAGGTCGGCGTCGTGCTGCCCTGGCGATCTCCCAGGGGCTGGTGATACTCGAGCTGGCTGCGGAGGGCCTGGATCTCGTCGTTTGCGCTCATGAGCATCTCCCGCAGCTCGGCGATGCCGTATTGCAGGTTCGCGTTGTCCTGGAGCAGGTCGCGCACGAAATGCCCGATGACGTGGTTCCCGCCGTTCCCGTTCCCGTTCCCGTTCCCCTGAATCATGGTCCTGGTGGCGGCCGCTCCCTTGAGCCGCCCGGCGGCCGTGTTCAGCTCCTTCTCCATCTCCCGCTGGCGCTCTATCCGCTCCATCATCTCCGCGTGGTGTTCCCGCTCTTCTTTCGCTTCCTTCTCGATGCGCTCCAGCTGTTCCTGGAGGTCGTTAATCCCCCTCTCGGCTCGCTTCCACCTGGATACCGCCGACCTGGCTTCCTCGCGCGACAACGACAGGGTACCCTGCAAGCTGGCCTGTTCCTCCTCGAGCGACGCGATCTGCCGCTCTAGAGCTTCTGCATGGGCTGTCTCGGCTTCCAGTCGGCGGATGGTCTGTTGCGACGAGAGCAGAGCGGCCTCCAGCATCTTGACCTGGGCCTCGGAGTCATTGATGGTGGCGTTGAAGGCCTCGAGCTGGTCTGTGAGATCGCGGTTCTCCTCGTTCATTTTCGCATTCGCGGCCTCGAGATCCCTGTTATCCCTCTCGAGCTGCTCGATGCGAGCCGTCAACTCGTTGCGATCGCGTTCGGCATCCGCCATGTAGGATTCGTGGCGGGCGAGGAGGGCCTGTGAAGAAGCACGGTAGTTAGAAGACAGTTAGTTAATTGTCACTCGTAGTTTCTTGCTTAGGGGGGTTGCTGCTGCTGCTGGCTGGAGAAAGAGCTCTGGGGGGATTTGCCGTGCTGAGCTTTGAGGAATGTGGGACTCATGTCTGCATTCCACCGATGACACAAACACCACGAGGGACGCATGAGACGACGAACTCAGCGACTGACTGACTGACGGACTTGGCCATGCTTGACCACGTCATTGATTCGCAAAATAGATGGAACATGGGCTACATATTGAGAAGGTGATGTTGGCGATGTGGTAGACAAAGTAAACAACGCTGCGCACTACTCAACACAACACGATGCAACGCAACACAACAAGATATAGACACGACACACGGCATAGCACACAGCACAGCATACAGCGCAGCACAGCACAGCACGTCACACGTACCTGGCCCATGCGAGCAGCTTGATGCACGTCCTTCTCGACATTATCAAGGACAGAGTTGTTGTGCCTCAGGAAAACGCATTCGGGGGAGCCACAGCAGCACTTTAGAGCAGACGTCTCTCCGGACACGGCAGGCGGAGAGGAGGAGACAGAGACGGTGTTGGACTCGCCGTCAGCCGCGGCAACAGACGGCTGAACATCGGCCATGGTGCGGTGCGGGATATGTTGCCTGCAAGTCGGACGGTACTAGGCGGACGGCTAGCATGCTGGGGGGAGGGTGGTCGGGTAGGGTCGAGTTTGTGTGTGTGATGACGATATTATCGCATTGCGTCTGGGCCGAGATGGAGGGGGGGAAGAGTCTCGAGTCTCGAGGGGGAGGGGGGCTCGTCGAGGGGATGGGAAATGATGAATGACTAGACTAGACAGGTACGAATACTTCGTAGATAGTGTGTATATAATAAGATAGATAGGTAGGAGGCTTAGTGTGTAGGTATGCGACAGGTTTGTGGAGGGAGAGAATGAGGCGCTGTTGAGAATAACACAATGACGCAACAACAATAAATAACAACGACGAAAAGAGTGTGTGCAAGTAAGTAACACAAGTCAAGACGAAGACGGTAGACGGTCGCAAAACTGGTGGCTGCAGAACTTGAAGCTTGTGAAATTGCGGCACCGCACCCCTACTAACCTTGGTAGCGACCTGGCGGAGCAACCTTTGGTATTCGGGGCGCTTTCAGGGATCTCGCGTCGAGTCGAGCATCGGTGGAGTCGCGGTGGCTGGGTTTGATCGCGTTCAGCGTGGTACCTCTCTGGGCGCTCTTTGTTCGGTTCGCGATAGGGATAGGTAATTGCGAGTAAGGCTAGGGAGGTATTTCGGTATTCGTATGTAGATCGGACAAACACCCCCCCACCAGACGACCGCTTCGCATTATCGACCGCCTATCAAGATAACTGACGGCTCAGTATTTCGTAACTAGATAAGTATAATAGCTAGGCAGAGCGACAAGAAGCATAACAACAACAAGAACAGCAATTGAAAAAAGATGGAGGGGAAGGAGGGCCTACTGATTTTATACATTGCAGAAAAAAAGAAGAAAAAGACTGGCGTGCATCCTTCGTACTTTGCAGATATCTAAGTATGTAAGTAGATATACAAGTCGTGGGTGTGTGTGTGGATGAGGTGCGCTGCAGGCTTCGTTGTCACCGGGACAGTTCACTCGAGCCTGTCTTGGCGGCCAGTTCAGCCAGCCCTTCTTCGATGCTAGAGTGGATATCCGCATGCATATATCTACCAGAACGCATGTAAGTGCGAAGTATGCCTTGGGTAGGTAACATTTGTGGCCGATCCTGAAGATAACTTGGGCATGCCAACCCAAAATGGTGGGATGACGACAGCTTCTGGTTGCATACTGTGATACCACATCATCATATTGCCCAGGTTGAGATCCACAACGAGATTGCCAGCAGCGAGGGGCAATAACCATAGTCTACTTCGTAGATAGATAGATAGATAGATAGATAGATAGATAGCGTAAGGCTCAATCTCATTCCGCTGATGAATTGGGTACTGGTCTGGCCCGGATCTGGTCTGTATCACGTCCTAATAGGTTTGGTCTTGCAAGTTGCGGCTAGGTATGCCCAGTACGAAGCATAATCCGAGAAAGTTTTGTTCAGCACCCCTCGTCTCGAGATACTTGGGTTGACATGCCGAAAGGGGAAATAAGATGATAGTCTAGGTCGGCTAGTACCCGATTCGAACTAGTCACCGCAAAGAGCCATCACATCAGAGAGGTACACACTGCTTATCAAACACCTCCGTCAACACTTTGGAAATGATTACAACCGGCACGCTACAAGCCCGCCCCTATTCCTATTCATCGTCTCTTACTCTCGTCAAGCCACGAGTGACACGTCCAATATGTCCAGCCCCTGCTGGAGCGCTCCCTTGGATGGCATCGCCCCGTCTCCACGTGCCATGAGCTCGGCCGATTTCGTCATCGACGGGTCCCTCCCCATGCTTGCTACAGCCACTACCGTCTCCCCCTTGCAGTAGTAGGCGACAAACTTACCCTCTGCCGGGCTGCCTTGGATCACGACGTCGTCCCAACCATTGGCCGTGTTGCCGCAGTAGCGTAGCTGACCCGTCAAGGCACTCCAGAACACCGGTGTGAAAAACTGGGGCGTCGTGGACGGGTTGATGATGTGCTTCGCCACAGCCCGGCCTTGGTTCTGTGCCACGTTCCAGTGCTCGATTCTCGTGTAATTGCCCTGGCCACCAGGCCCGTGGTAGGGATAGGTTGCAATGTCGCCAATGGCATAAACATCCTTGAGCCCGGTGACGAGGAAGTTCTCGTCCGTCTTCAGCGAGCCATCCTGCTCCAGTCGGATCACCTTGTTGTCCTTGAGGAATTCAGTCGCGGGCGCGACTCCGACGCCGAGGATGACGAGATCGGCTTCGAGTTTTGTGCCGTCTTTGAGCAGCACCGAGCCGACTTTTGAAGGGTCCGATCCTGATGGCTCGGCCCTGTCGACACTTGCCGACATGTAGAACTTGACACCCTTGCCTTCGAGACCCTTCTGCAAGCCCGCACCAACTTCCTTACCAAGCACCCTCTCCAGCGGGGTGCTCTCCATACCGATGATGGACACTGTATTATCCGCGGCCGTGGCATTCGCGACCTCCATGCCAATGAAGCTGCTCCCGACAATGACAATCTTCTTACCTTTCTCCCCAATGGCGTCGACTATCTTTTTTGTGTCATGTAAAGTTCGCAGGACGAAGATGTTCTCCAGCACCTTGAAACCCTGCAGGGGAAGATTGCGAGGCGTACCACCGGTGGCGAGGATTAGCTTGCCATACGTATGCTTAGTGCCGCTCTTGGTTGCAACAATTTTTTTGCCGAGATCGACGTCGGTGACTTCATCCTCAACAAAATCAATGGATCCGGATTTAAAGAATTCGGCATCTCTCCACTGGGCTTTATTTACGTCGGTCAGCAAGGCCTTTGAGAGCTTGGTCCGGTCAATGGGCAGGTAGCCCTCCCTGGTTATGACAGTGATGGGACCGGAGAAGCCGCCTGCTCGTAAGGCTTCGACGGCGCCGATGGTACCGCTACCACCACCCACCACAAGCACTCTATCCGCATCGGAAGAGCTGATGACTCGGCGCTTGATATTGGGCTTCCTTCGTCCGGATTTGATGTCAGCCACTTCCCCTTGCACATAGATGGCCCCATCCTTCTCAACGACTTTGAAGGCAGCGAGTCCGTCAAGGGCTGGAGCGTCTTCGACGTCGCCGGTTTTGGCATTGAAACATGCTATTATTAGATATGGGGCGTCAGCAGGAGAAAGCCGCTCGACCGTGTAAGTAGGGTAGCTTATAGGCTAGCTCAGAGCACGGAGAGGGAGGAGGCTCGACGGAGTCCCGGCTTACCTCCGTGCCACGGGCATACCAGACGTCCAGACTCGGTCAAGACACCGTTGACGAGGGGGGCTCCGTAATGTGTGCACTTGGGACCGAGAGCCTTGGTTTGCCCTCCAGCATTCAGCAGCAGAACCTTGGCTCCTTCGATACCTTCAACCTCAACCTCCCTCTTCTCCCCGACTTTCAATGAAAGCGAAGATACGCCCTTGAGCTTGTACTCGGACATGGCTCTAGTCGGAAACGTAGCGGATAACGGTATTCTGAGGTATGGTTTGCGGTTCGTCAGGCGAAGCTTGGGATTCACGAATGCACGAGGTACTCTGCTATGCGATAAGAAGGAGAAGGAGGAGCTGGCCAGATTCATCAGATGATGTCTTCAGGGGAGGGGAATTAACAAGATAACGAGAAAGAAGGAGCTGAAGCAGAAGCAGAAGCAGGCGCACAAGCTACAGTAGATGTACTTCGGTAGTCCCAAGTACGTACGTAGCCTGCCAATAGATGGCCAGTGGTAGATTGGGGATGTCAATGACGAATGAGGGGCAGCGACCTATGAGCAAGCAGGAGCGCGCACGCATTCGTAATGCGGTTGCCAGACGCCCGCCCGTGGTCATCCATCTAAGCCCGGTATCTGTGTGTTGTAATCCGAGGCCTGTGACTGGCTGAAGCTTTCCGTTGCTCCCCCCGTTCCATGACATCACTGATTTACCAGAATAAGTAATTAAACCATGCAGGGACCGCGAGTACACATACACTAAATTACCCGGAGATGCTGACTTCCATACCAGACTCAAAGAGGTCCGGTATCCAGTGGGTACCATAGCGGGAAAACTAGGATCGACACAAGTCTTATAGGGACTTGACAAGTGCGCTAGGGCATTTACAGGGGACAAGTCTTCTGTAGCAAATAAGACTTGTCAGCGAAACAAGACTTGTCAATCAAACAAGACTTGTCAGCCCCACTTTTATGTACACCTCCAAAATAAGTTCTACTGTACGTAAGAATATCTACTGTCCTAACAGGTCTGATCTCCTGTCTGTAATTGTAACCGTAATCGTAAATACTTCGTGGTGTAATGGTAAAGTGACTAGATCTTTTCGTAACTGCCGTAAATATATATTATTCTGTTGTGCTTTCCTGTGTACTTCGAAGTGTTCGAGTATAAGAGGCAGCAGTAGTTTTTTTTTTTACTACTGCGCTAGTAGGTACAGGCTTAGCCAGCCAATCAGAGCCCTGTATTTGGCGGACAAGTCTTGTTTCGTTGACAAGTCTTGTTTCGTTCGCAAGTCTTATTTGCTACAGAAGACTTATCCCCTGTAAATGCCCTGTAGTGATAATAAGCTTACATTATTTTAGAAGACTTGTCCCCTAACAACCCTTGTGACCCTCCTATAGATCCCGCTGCGGTACTTTGTACCCATGTTACGTTTTCATGTAAAGCTGTAAACAACTTCAAAGTATTCACCACACCAGCGGCTTGCCTTAATAGATCTTAAAAGTCGTATACCCAGGGGCTTAGTGTTATCCCGCATCTGTATTACACCCAAGTACTAATACTATTATTAACTGGTATTGCCCGTCATCTTTCTCCTCATCTGAACCTCATCCTAAGCTTATCCTTAGTCTACAGCGCGAGACACTTCTATATAACTACCAGGTAAGTACTTGAGTAGGTAACTTAGTGAGTGTATCATGGGTAGTAAGAAAGTAGATGTAGTTAGTTGGTAGAGCTATAGAAGTACAACAAGTAGATAGGTATTAACTGTTGTTATTCAAGAGATGGAAGTTTAGTACATGAAACCCACCACGAAGAATCGGCTCTCGTATACTTAGACCCTCGCCCGGGCCCTGCCCACGGAGTAGGTACCTACTTTAGGTGGATAAAAAAACAACACGTCCAGGAACGCCAATAACGGCCTGCCTTAAGTTATATCAAGTAGAGAGCGTATCTCAAGCGCCAGAATCTATGGCATAGGGGCATGCCCACCAGTATCTCTGTATATCTTACGTACCTACCATCAAGGTATACTGTACTTGAGATAAGGCCTCAATCCGGCCCAAATGCGAAGAACGGCGCTGTCCCCGAAGTCGCCCAGGCATGGGGAACCGGATCTGCAAATAATGCACTGCTCCCGGGCGCTCCCATCCATCCCAGTTCGGCGGTGGTGGTAGCGACCTCGCTCGCCTGCTGTCAACTTGTAAGAATAAAAGATCATAACGGAGCTGGGCCTGTCTGTCTGTCGTTGTCGTCATCGACGGCTAACAGCAGACGGAGAGGCAGGCAGGCAGGCAGGTAGGTAGGTAGGTAGGTAGGTATGTATGTGGCTGACTGGAACTCAACTTACCGAGTCTTGGCCGAAGCTCACGTCGAAGACGTCGACGGGCGGCGGCGACAACGGCAACGCCGAAGGGAGAAACGTGGACTCGAAAGTCGGCCTCGGCTGTGATGGTGCTGCTGCTGGTTGTGGTAGTGGTGGTGGTGGTGGTGGTGCTCCGGCAGTGGTAGTGGGCGGCCGCGACGACGACGACGACAGCCGCACGTCCTTGAGGACGGCCTTGGCCGTGCCCTCGATCTGCACGAGCACGTGGCGGAGCTGCTTGAACTTCTCGAGCCCTTTATAGTCGAAGTACTTCTGCAACTGCAGCATCGACAGCTCGGCCAGCCTGCGGTCCTCCTCGGCCGACGGGCTCCGGGGGTCGTAGATCAGGTTGACGAACAGGAACGTCATGGCGGAGAAGTAGGCGCACGCGCTGAGCCTGCGTACCCGGTTAGCACGATCGGCCGGGGAAATGGGGTTTGGGGGGGAGTAAAGACATGAGAGATCGTGGTGGTGGTGGTGGTGGTGCTGATGGTGATGGTGATGTCCTTACCAGACGCTGCAACCCCCAAAGGGCCTATCGTGGACGAGTCAGCGAAACGAAACAAAGTAGAGCGTTGCGGAAATCACCAGCACCACTCCCTTTCCCGGGTGCTACGCCGACGAGTGGTTGAGATGGATGAGCGAGGAAGTGGCACTTACTGATACGACAGGATCTTGAGAATGTCCCGGCTCGTCTTGACGCACTTCCCCCAGATCGTCGGCGTCGACGAGCCACCGCCGCCGCTGTCCATACCCCCATCGCCGCCGCAGGGACTAAAAGTGCGCAGGAGATCGCTGCCGAGCCCGCCGAGGGCCTTCAGCCACGGCGAGGCCTGCGTGTACAAGCCGTGCCGCATGGTCAGGCACATCATGTACGTCTGGTAGAGGACCGTCATGTGCACGAGCGGCCCGCCCACGAGGTTCCGCGACATGTTCTCGAGCTGGAAGGGCCCCGGGATCGACCGCTCCCAGCGCTCGATGAGCCCGTCGACCTGCAGCACGGCCTTCTGCCGGGCCTCGGGCGACAGCTTCCTGGACCTGTTGCTGAAGAGCGTGTCGTAGATCCGCCCCTCGACGTGCGCGAGCTGCACCTTGGCGCGGAACAGGTGGAACTGCGACTGCCTGTCCGTGCTGTACAGGATGTTCTCCCAGTCATCGCCTGCCGAGCCGGGGAGATCGATCTCGATGTCGTTGTCGATCTGGAGCGACGGTGTGATGGTGCGAAGGCTGGTGTCCTGGTTCGCGTGTCAGTGCTATCCCCATGTATGATGCGGCAAATCTCACCTTGTCCAGTGTGTAACATATCCAAAATATGTTGGCTCTGTGACGGGCCTCTTGCGGCGATATCTCCGAGAGTATGGTCCTAGATTCTAATCGCAAACTATGAGCAAGCCGCACTGCAACAATTCGAGTCAGCTATCGTTTCAGCCGTGATACCCGAAGCCATGGGAGAGTGCTGAGAGAGTGTATTTTCATGTATTAGTCAAAATAAAAGGATGGTAATAATGACGATGAGAAAATAACACTTAAGATCGCTTACTGGCGGCACTGATTAACACTGAGGATGCGGTTTGATCCGGGTATGTCTGATATAACACTGTTCATAACACATCAGCATCGCGTTTCAGCTCCGAAGTTTCCTTGGGGGCGGACCTGTTTCCGGCGAATTGACTTACTTACAAGACCCAGCAACGCCTGCAGCCCGAGGGTGTCCTGGTCCCTCGTCATGAACTCGTCGAGCATCACCTGGGCGTTGTCGATACACGTCTTCATCTTCTGCCCGTTGAACCCGAGTTGAGTGTCTCCGTGCTGGCAGTATTCGATCCGATAGCCCAAGGCGAGAACGACGTTGATGACGCCGGCGTGGATCCTCTTCCGCTCCCCGCACGGCCTATAGTAGTCGTTCATCATGCGCATCTGGAAGAACGACGGTCGTCAGTACTCGGGATTCCTAAGGTAGCAAGAGGCTTCAGAGCTTCCAAGGGAGGATAGAAGTATATATAAATCATGAGCCTAGGTGCACCTGGGGACTTATTCCGACGTAGGCTCTGATGGAACGCCGAGGTGCTCACTCACAAACGACTGTTGGCTGAACAGGGGGAATAGCGGGTTGTAATTTTGGAAGTACACATCGATTATAGTCAAGGCCTCCGTCAACGGAGGCACGGGAGGGACGAGACGGCTTCGCGTGCTGGCCCAATTTGCTGGTGATGGTATATATGCCGTTTCGGAACCCACGGGGATGCCTAATGCTCTCTCGTCTGTCGCGTTCCCTTCATGACTTGGCCGGTCTAAGTAGACTGTGCTCTCAGCACTCTGCAAGGCATCCAGTTTAGCCTCGATCCGCGCAAGGCGGGCATCCAATCTGTCATCCTTCCTTGTCCTGTATGAAGTTCATAAGTAGCGAGTTCTTGACGACGAGGCCGCCGAGAGGTCTTAGGTGCTTACTCTGTTGAATTGGCTTCTGGAATGCCCACAGTTGGCTGTCCACCACTACTTGAGTCGAACTTCTTTCGTGTCACCGTGGTTTCACAGGAGACCTTGTACAGAGAACAGTTCGAACATGTAGGCTTCAAGCCGTCACAGCGGATCTTCTTCCTGTAGCAAAGGTCACATGCCTATTGAAGGGTAAGTTCGAAGACCGAGGAAGAGACTCATTAGGTAGTTCAGCTCACTTTGCGCCGGGAACTGGTATCCATGTTGAAGGATTTGAAAATTATGTAATTGGTGCTTCTCTTGTTATCTGTGATATCCAAATAAAAGACCCAAAGACTGTTCTTTGGTCAAGGAGTCGCGGACTGAGGTCCTGCTTACTTATCCAGCAGCTACCATGAAAGTGGGAAAATTATCCACGTACTTGGTAGGGATCTGTCCATGTAAAGGAAAGTAGGTTGTTACTAAGTATAGCGAGTTATAGGATGCTAAGATATTATAGCCTTAACAGTACTAGCTCATTATCATTACTCAGTAGCTTAGGACCAAGGCCAGCCGTACTATTCTAAAGATCGATATAATATTATGTATAACTACCTTAACAATTGTAAACTATTACACCGCGTTTGCTTTCGACCTAGAGATGCGAAAGAGTTTAGGTAGGCATACATTACGTGTGTATATTAGTAAGCTATATGAGGTGGACGGATAGAAACGCCAGAACTCTCTTGGCCAGCCAGGGCGGGTCAATGAACTATTGAATTGCGCCGCAAGAGATCTCGGCTTGAATGGGATTTAAAGAAATAAATATCTTCTCGCGGGATCATAGGGGGAAATGAGTCTTCTACAAGCACGGGTTACCCGCGGGGTAGTATTGTAGGGTTATAAAAGTTTCCTACGGGAAATGATGCTCGTCAAATTGGTCTGGGCTTTAATCCAAACTTCAGTATCGATATATCATGTACTCGATGTGGTCTTACGGATAATTCTATGCCTGCTTGAATATACATGTATAAATACAGTTGTGAGCGTGCGAGCCGTGACGTTGGGGCAACAAGCTTCTGTATTTGCGTCGTCAATCAAATCATCAAAGATCAAAGCATCCAATCCTTGCCTCCGATCCCCGTATATCTAAATTTTAGTCGATCTCCACATCAATCTCTAGATCAAGAGACGCGATGATATCATCATCAACAAGAGGCCGATGGATTTGGGGAATGCCCTTCTTGTCTTTTCCGGCTTGGTGGTGTTGCATTTGCAGTTTCTGTAAATGAGGGAGCAGCGGTGCTTTCCCGCCGGCCGGGTCGGTCTTGGGGGTTCCATTCGCAGGAGTTCCATCTGCGGTCGTGGGGGTGTCATTACCATCAGCTGGGGTAGCGCTTCGCTCCTCAATCTTCCGCGTCTTTGCTCGCTCCAAGATCTGGGCTCTACGGACAGCTTCGGCATTGTCCCGACGTCTTTGTATGTTGAGCTGCGCAAGCCGATCCTGTTGTGACGGAGTTGAAGGCGATGCTGACTTCTTGTTGGGTAACAGGCTTGTCCTAAAAGCAAGTTTGGGGACCTCCAATTTGTCCAGCTGTCCCTGTAGGTCGGCAATTCGATCCTCGTCGCCTTGTTCTTTGGCTGACTCGAGCTTATTGAGTAAACGATTCCGCTCGGAAGAGTCGTACTTCTTTTTCAAAGTTTGCATGCGTGCAAGTTTGTCGCTGACCTCCTTTTCGGTCCACGTCCGATTTCGTAGCGCGTTAATGTCGTCAATCTTGGCATCAACTTGAGCCTTCTTAGGGAAGGGTACCACATCATCCTGACAGACCCTGTAGAAGCGTTGAAACTCGGCCTAGGTCTTGTTAGGCCACCTCTGATGAAGTGAGAGTGAGAAGGGTATTTACCTCATTGAACGGGGAGTCAGAGCAAGAAATGAAAGGAAACTCCTTGACTGTTTTGCCAAAGGCAATCCGGACATACTGATCTGTGACAAAGCTCTGCTGGTGCATCCTTTGCATTGCATACGGCCTGCCCTGTGTAAATCCTATTTCGTGTCACGTAAGCCCATGTTGACCATTGATCTGAACGAGAGCACATACCTTTGATTACCCCCATCTGATATTCCGTCTCGCCTGTATCACGGTTTGGACCAACTGCAACACGGCAATAGCAGCCAGCAATTGCGTTATCAAAGCCTGGGTAGAAACAAACTTCTGCAAAGCGGCTACGGCTCAGGCGAACTCGTTCAAAGTCACGCAAATCGGCAAGGGGAGCATCCTTCTTCTCTGGTGTCGCAGACTTGGACAGCCTGCGACCATAGTTGTTGGCCCAGTCAACATCACTATGAGCGTCGTCGTCGTCCTGCGTGCTGTCCCGGGTAGAAGGGTTGCCCCTGTTACGCTCGCGATCCTCCTCCCTGCGACGCTGGCGATCTGACTTCTCGGCTCGAGCACGGCGAAGGGATGCGATGCCGGCGCTGGTCTCTCCCACCTTGGAGCCGCCTATCTTGGTGCGTTGGCGGGATGTCTTTCGTTGGCCGTCCTCTAGATCAGCAGTGCCAGCCTTGCGCTTTTTTGCGGACTGGCTATTCTCCTGTTTGTGGTCCTGGAGCAGTCTGCGAAGAAGGATATTTTGACGCTCACGGTCAATCTCTTCTTGGCGCTTGGCAATGAGCTGCTCCCGCTCTAATTCTGGCATGGCCAAGATCTCCTCCTTCTCAGCCTCACTGGCGTAGATGCCCTCAACAGGATACTTGATTTCTCCCTCATCCTCCGCTTTGTTATTGGCGGCATGGCTGACTGGGAATGAATCGGACTCCGAATCGGATTCGTCCATAGGTGCTGATGCATCAGATGCAGGAGAGGCAGGAGCGGACGAACTGAATGAACGGCCGGGTTGCATGTTAGCCGCCATTTTGCTGATGAGATCGGGATGTGGGGAAGCGCGAATGTGTGCAATTGAAGAGGAACATAGAAGAAAAATACGGCTGCTCGAGATTGCGATGGCAACAACGGGTCGCTGGGTGTCTGGGGAGAGTGGCGCTGCAGCGTCTACTTGTATACGTTTCAAGGTGGCCAAAGAGAATGAAGTGAAAGTGTCTAGGGGTCCAAGTGCGGAGGGATGAAGATAACGAAGAAAGTAGGCTGGGTGAGTAAGAAGAGAAGTTGCGTTGATAGAGCGATAGGTCAGGTACAGTAGACAGGTTGGGTAGTAGGTAAGGTAAGGTAGGTAGGTAGGTAGGTAGGTAGGTGTAGATGGATGGGTGTGGTGGGTAGATAGACAGTTCGTAGGCAGGCAATGCAAGTAAGAAGTAGGTAGGGGGAGTAGACGGATAATGATCAAGAGATCATAATCAATCAGGTTGGCTACCGTATGGAATTACGGCGGCGACAACAACCACGGGGATAACGGTGATGGTGACGAAGATGGTGATGGGGAGTGATGCACGAACAAGACCCAACAAGCTGGGTACAGCGAGCTTCTCAATAGCCGACAGGACAAGTACCCAATCGCAGCAAGCTTCGTCTTGTCGCAGCCGACATTGCGAAAACAGCGACGGTAAAGAGAGACGTGCTCGTCACACTCACGCTTCGCCCTCTTCTTCTTCCTCCTCCTCCTCCGCCTCCTCATCTTCGTCGTCCTGCCTCCTCCGGCGCGCCTTGGCTGCCGATGTATCCTTATCATGTCTCGCTTCGGGCTCGGGCGACTCGGACGCCTGGCGGCTTGCGCCCGAGTTGTCTACTTCATCATCGTCTGACGCATCGTCGCCTCCGACGAGGGCGAGGAACTCGTCATCGACATCGGCCATGGTGGTGCAATCTCGTGTTGTAGGCGGCGGTTTACTCGGCTGGCTTCACAATGCGCGTGTTGAGCAGGGGCTGGGGAGTGTATGGCGCGACCTATGCGACGCAGACGGCTCTAGATAGAAATGGTAAAATGATCGCGCGATCGATGTACTAGCGATACAATGGCGACGGGATGGCGACGGGATGGCGACTGGATGAATCAAGAGATGGTGAGTGTGTCGACTCTCTTGGCTGGATGATTTTATTTCTTGGGAAACGGCTGAACAAATAGCCTATGACTGAGCAGGGAGGATGGCCCTGTACCTACACTAAGCACCACCTGCACTTACATAAGGTACGAAGTACAGTTAGTAAGTACCAGGTAATAAAATACCCATTGTAAGTCCCCACTGTGAACTCATACAGTATGATAGGCGATAACCTTCACTTCGTACTGTACAGGATTCGGCCATCCCTGACTTCTTCAGCCTGAAGCTTCAACCAGACAAACCCTATTTTTGTACCAGCGATCAAAACCATCAAAGCCCTGCCTTCAAGTCTCCGCATCGAGTGCAGCACGTTGTAACCTACTACGGCACCGTACGTTTCTTCGTGCCTGGTTAAATATTTCTGCAGTGGAGGGGTGTACGGAGTAATTGTCCAATCTTGTGCTACTTCAGAGCACAAGGAGGGGTGTATTAATCTGCTGTGACTAGCGGACAGTTCTGAGCGTCGCGAAGGATCTCCTTCATCCGGAAGTAAAGAGTCTCGTCTTCCCTTTGCCAGCTCCGGTCGCTCGGGAACACCACCTTTCTTAACTTATCGACCCAAGGGATCAGGGGCTTGTAGTAGGGTGTAAACCACTTGTTCATCTCGGGAATGAAATACCTAGAGTCAGAAGCCAAACGCAACTTCATAACTCCGAGCTGACTCGGCTCTTCATTAATCCAATCGGAAAATCTAGTCTTTCGGCTTTGGCCATTCCCGTCATAATGGGTGCATATCCAGAATAAAACCCAGAAGAAGGACTCGAGGTCATCCGTATAAGTGTGACAGGGGTGGAGGCCCAGGAGAACGCCCGTTGCTATAAAGGGGCGCGTGCCAGCAACCTCTTTTGCACCTGATGCTTCCGTTCGATTAGCTTCCGTCTGATCAGCTTTGACTGCATGATCTAGATCAATTAGAAACGAGGAGAAAGATGTCTCTTCACTCGCTTCGTTTATCATAAGGTTGTTGATCGAGATATCCCTATGCAGCAGGCCAGCCTTTTCATAAAGAGATTTGTGTCCTTGAATACAACCCTCTAAGGCACGAAGCAAAGCAGCTCGGGAGCTCGCTTGGTAGATAGGCTTCCGGAAATGTCTTAGAACAATACGTCGATGTATCCGATTACGTAAGGGTTCGTTGCGGTAGTTGCTTGCTTGTGTAATATCCAGCCCTTTCCGAATATTGCCCACAACATCGTCATCTTGAGCCTTTACACGCACTGTTTTATGGGAATAATGCCGCGCCACGTTCGTTATGCCTAGAGCTGTTGCCTCTTGGAGTAGCTCGCCTTCGTTGTTGCGGTCCGGAGACTTGCCTTCCTCGTTGCGGCCTAGGGACTGCCACGAATCCTTAACAACGAAAGGCACAGTTTTATCTCCTTGCAAGTACGCTTTCTAGCAGACGGTTGCACGGCCTATGAAACCCGCCGGTTTAATAAGCTCGTCGAGGACTAAACGTTTTGCTTTCTCGTTGTGCTTAACTCCGATATATTGCTGACGATCTGTTTTAACAATTGTAGGGTCGAAGCCGAGGGCTTCGTCGTCCATCCAAAGAAAGCCAAAAATCGTTGACACAAAACGCTGTCCGTTTTTGTTTATGTCAAACCTGTGCGATGCGATGCCGCCAAGCCGGTCAAATTCCCAAAGTCGCATCCAACTCCCACACAGCGTAAAAGCTAGGACGAAGCGGCGCGTCGGCTGAGAGAGAAATATTTTCCTTACATACCTCGCTAATTCGAAGTGGGCTTTGTACGCTTTATCATCGTCCGGATTGCTCTTGAACACGCCAGGCACTAGAATATGTGGCCATTGGTAATTTCCGGTTTGAATCGCCTTCGGATCATCCACGAACCAAAAATTCAGCGCATGGCGGCCGGACTGTACTATTAGTTTTCGCGTGGTTGGCCGAGAGAGTTGTGCAAACTGTCTAACCTGCCAGACAAGATGATCAAGCCAGCTAAGAGCCCTACTGCGCCCAGCATCCGCCGACCACCCGGCCCAGCCTTGTTGTTGAAATAGTGGCCGTGTCCCCTGGGTGGACTTGTTGAAGACGTCTTGGGCAACCGTCTCGAGCTCTGGGATGCTGCCGAAGAAAGCTTCGTAGAAACTCGGAACATCGACATACATAACGCCAAAATCCCGTTGTGCCTTATACATCAGATGACGCTCCTCGGAAGAAGTTACGCTACTGCTTGAAGCAGAGATGGTTTCCTGTGGGGTAAAAGCTTCGGCAACTGCGTGGTAGGCTTGTTTCCAGATGTCGGCGTCGGATGCATTTGTCAACACTGCGTTTAAAAGAGGTCGAACGCAGTTGGGGTCGCAATTGCCTTCGCGCAACGAGACTTGTAGTTGGAAGAGATTACATACGAGGGCACACTCTACCTCTAGGGCGGGACAGGCCGGATGGGACCTCAGGATCGGGATAAGGGCAAGGGCCTGATCCAGAAGAACTGAGAATATATTAGCTTTCATATGAGAGTTTTAGATGAGCGACACTTTGCATATACCATCCCGGCTAGCCGTAGAAAGTTCGGCAGGATTGGGAACGATTGCCCGTAGTGATGTACGGACCGATTCAAGCTGTGTGCCGAAGGAATGAGATTCAATAACACCGAGCTGGCGTTGGTCCATCATGGTATCGTAGCAAGATGGTGGGTTTGGTGATGGCAAGGAGTAGGAGACTTAGTCGAGAGGCATATACCACTTCGTATCACCAATTGATTTGTGTCTCTTCGTATCGTCGGCTTATTTATGCCTCGAAGCAGGGAGATAGGGGTATAAATTCACCAGCGCAGTTCTGGTGAATGCCATTGCCATTTGTTTACCATTGTCACCTGTTGACTAAAGTAGGTACTCTACTGTCACCTGTTTGCTATTGCTACGGTACCCGTTCGCCAGCTGCAGCTCCACAGTTACTTTGGTACACTTATGGCGGTGACCTAGGAACCTAAGCGCTTCTGATAGCAGGAGATGCCTCCTTTGCAGACGATCTAGAGATCCGCAGATCTTCGCAATAGCCCTGAAAAGGCTTATTCCTAACTAGGTACGCTATTGGTACTTAGCAGTGATAAACTTGCTGAAGTCATCTACTTCTGAACAAATGATAACCTCTCGTCTCCCAATTGACTTGGAGTAATCTTTCATGAGGGCTACTACCTTCTTCTCAGCCTCTGCCGCTTCTCCAGGATATCCAGCTAGACGCAAAGCTTTGGCTAGCATAAATTGCGTACGAGCTTGCTCCGCAGGGATCGCCGGGTAAAGTTCTGATATAGCGCAAGACTGGCGGAAGATCTCACTGTGCAGGTCAGTACATAGTGTCATAGATGGGTAAGCCGCGTGTGGTGGTTTGACTGAGAGAGGATTACAACACTTACATGGCTTCAAGAAATTTAGATTCCTGATACGCAACGTACCCCAGCTTGTAGAGAACCATTGCAGTTGCGGGCTGCCCGCTCGCCCTACCCTGATCGCTAAGGATATCTCTCGCTGTAGTATACGCGGCGGATGCATCATCATGTCTTCCTAGCTTCAGGTGAAGATTTCCGAGGACAAGATAAGCGCTGGTGTCTGTCAGAGACGATATCACGCACGTTCTAAGCACTTTCACTTACTGGCCTTCCATCCACCAACTTATACTAACCTTGAAGAAGTCCACAGTCTCCTGGAGTTCGCTGAGTTGTGGCATTTTCTGGCCACTTTGGATAGCATTACGCTGTAGATTGTGTTTCACCATCCTCAACGAAAGGTTGCGATCCACACTCTCCGGTCTTGAAAGATGTATTTGTAAAGCTCTGAATATTGCTTCTCTGCGAGGTCGAACTTGTGTATCGAGTTGTAAAGAAGACCCAAGTTGTTTAAAGTTGCGGCAATTTCGTCCTCATTACCAAGCTTCCTGCGGACCTTCAAGGCTGCGTTCAGGGAGTTCTCTGCCGGCCCAAACAGACCCATTGACGTTTCTACTGTCCCAGCATTGTAGTTCAATAAGCCCCATGATGTATCATCGAAAGTGTCAGATGGCAATGCTTTGCAGGCCTTCTTTCCGCCTTCTAGGTGTAACAAGGGCTACTGTGAGGGCTTGGAATAAGGCTTCAATTCAGCTATAATTCTCTAGGGTCCTTCAAGGTCTGATGCCTCCCTTCCGTTCTATCGAAGGAGGCCGGCCCCGTCTACTTATCTTCCAGTACTCTGGAATAACTTGTCCCCTAGAAGAGCCGACTTCTATTGCTGATCATATGAGTATCAGTTCTATCTAGGGAGAGTGCATTGCCCGGTCTCAAGGTCTCGGGTGCCGTACGGCCGTGACGGGAGGCCGTAGTAGTACGGCCATCCGTACGGGAGCGGCAGCGAGGGTCCTTTGTACCTCGTACCTCTGCCGTGTAACACTTAGTGACCTTGCTAGTCGCCTGATGCCCTTGATGTTACGGAAAAAACAACGTTGCTAATCCACAGTCTGGACTAACGTATATCCACTCCGTGACACTTGATTAATGATGTGGGAATCATGGACTTCGACGGCATTCTTAACAAGAAGGATCCACTACAAAACTTATCTCAGAACATTATGGACATTGAAGAGGGAAATACAACATGGAGGCTACTTGCAGACTCGGCTGCTCCAACGCTCGAACGATACTGGAATCTTCTTCGTCTTCCAGACCAACATCTTTTCACGACAAATTGGCACAGTATCTGGTACAGCTTAATTCATGCTATGCCGCATGTTAACGCAAAACGACTACAAAAACTACTAGAGCAAGAAAAAGTGCACGTTGGTGAACTTGGGGAGATTCATGGAAGCGAATCAGGATTCATTTTTTCAGTCGGCAACCAACAGCTCCATGCTGACTTCTTGATTGAAGCATCAGGACAGGAACTAAACGTTTCTCGGATATCGTCACCGTTACTCAAGTCACTTCTCTCATCAAACATTGTAGAGAAACATCATCATGGTGGTATTTCCGTTGATCAGCACACATTAGAATCAACTCTAGCACAGGGCGTCTATGCACTTGGCTCTCTCACAAGCGGTGTACACTTTTATACCAATGGTATCGACTGAAACGTGGCACATGCATCCCGTATTGCAAAGCATATCTGTGGAAAACCGGTAATGCGCTCCACTGCCCACGTGGCACTCGTCTTTCCGAGCGGCCAAGGGCCAAGAATCGACCTTCTACTTCGACTCATACCCTTGGTGTTGAAGAAGAAAATGTTCCCATTCATATATTGTATCTGTGACCAGCCTGTCAACTGTGCCTCACACACAAGCATGTCTCAAGCAGAGGACACTCAATCTACACCAACCTCCAGCAATCCAAGACAGTCAGAAGCTTCCATTCAGAACCTATGTCAGACACTAGGCGTATTGTTTCGATATCTTCTCCATTCAGGCCCCTCTTTCAGAGCAAGTTTGGACAGTGATCACATCAACATGGGGCTGTTCTTTGGCGCCGAAAACTTAGCTGAAGCTACTAAACCAGCCTTCTACCTGCGGAAACTGAAAATTGATCGTTCTCTCTATCATGGAATAAGGAATCACAAGGAAATAACCGTTGGTGAAAAGGCGACCTTGCAGCATCAATATTTGTCCCAGTGCAGTGGTGAAATCATACGGATTGTATCTAGTCTTATAGGTTAAGCCTATGCTTGAGGCAGAAGTCAGACATTGCCAAAAATGGCAAGGGATCTGAATCTTTCGCTGAAGCCAGGAAGTTTGGGACACCACCTTATCAAATACTACTTTGTACTGTTTTTTTAGCTACGTACTTACTGATTGGTTAGCTACCTTTTTATGTCGTGGCAATCTGTTAATATGAAATCATTATAATGAAACTGAAAAACAAAAGTGTAAAACTATAAAATAATAGCGCAATAGATCTATTTCGGTCAATTGATCAGTATAATAGATAGGAAAGATCGGAGCGCTGAGGCCAAATGTAAGGAGACAGGGCCTATGCCCTAATATATAACTGGACAGACCAATGCTTACTCGGCTGCTGAGAAGTAATATTGAGAACTTGGGTCGACTGCCTGCCCTGCTAACTGACTGATCATGGTGATGCGGTCGGCCTCCGTTTTGCTGACGGCACGTTAATTCTACCGGCACCGTATTTATTTTGCTACGTGCCACTTCAGAAGATGAGCTATCGGAGGCTGGGCGAACAAAGCTGCAAGATACGCCCGAGTCTGGGCAGCATTTATTAATATGCGTTATAGACATGAAAGCCTAGTCATAGGAAAGACGTGAATTAATAAAACACTGGAGACATGTAAGAAGATTGATAGATGCGTCAATGTTGCATATAAATGCTGTAGTAATTATTGGTCTGGGTACCTCAGGACATGGAAGCTCTAGCGTTTGGAAATGATGTTCCCCGAACTAAGTGTTCAATATTGCATCGACCCTAAAGACAGCCTTGCCTCCAACATAAAAAACGCCGCTATCATTTTCTTCCAAGTAATGCTCGCGTTGTAGGTCCCAAGCACACCATGGCCGCGGTTTAGAGTTGTGTTGAGTTTAGAGGAGTGAGATATGTAGGTATGCATTGTCAACAACCTGTCAACAACCTGTAATGTTAGTTAGGTAAACGAAACTACACTCGAGTTGATAAAGGGGTAATACCGTTTAACCCGAGCAGGAGGTGCCCCGAACACAGCACTTGGTGACCTTCCCAGTTCCAGGGAATGGGCTTTCCTGAACCATGCACTTGATAGGGAAATTGCCATTGCAGGCGCCGCCGAGGCTTTCAATGTATACACATGCGGACTGCGCCTCGGTGACCGTAGCCAAAGCCAGGGCGGCGAGAATAGTGGCGAGGCTGAACTGCATGTTGATAGTGTAAAGTAGTGTAGGTTTAGAGTAGAATAGATTGGATAGTGGTGATGGTGGTGTGATTAGAAGACAGCTTTCGAAATGCAATGGAGAACAGGGTGATTTAACATCTTTATATAGAAGATTAAGTTAGAAGCCTCAGCCTCTCAATTTCTCAATCTCTCAATCATGGTATAGCCCCTGCTGTGCTTGAAGACCCTTGATGTCGATCCTCAAGGTCAACGTTGTGTCTAGACAACTTCGATACCTACCTACCTTAGTCATAGAATCTACGTGCAGTTTTTCAACCTCGGCTTCTCTGATTAATTTACGGTAGTGCATGAGAGTCTGTTCCTAGAGGATTCATCTTCGGTAGTGTATGAGTGTACATTCCTAGAGGATTCAAAATCGCCGTAACATGTCAATGCATGCCCGCCCGGACTCACTGACCCAGACTGCTTAAGCTGAGATGATATTAGTCCAGGCGGGTAAGTGGAACGATCTAGATCTGCATTACGTAGTTTTCAGGTCTATCGAATCGTCAGGGCTGATCACCGCTTCTGTAGGATTGTGATTGCCATGGACAAGTGTTGTTCCCTGCCTTAATTGAGGAGGTGGTGAGCGATGGCCGTACTGCCAAGAAATTTGGTAGGACTCTGGAAATGTCAACACAATGGGTCCGACTTGGCAAAAGCCCTGTAAACATACTAAATAGAGGGGGAAAGGGGTTCACTTGCATGAATCACCTAGTAAGCAGAACAAGACCGAATAAATGCGATTTCAAATGCAGCAGGTGAAAAGAACCGGTTTCCTTGCGGTCCCCGAAGATCAGGTAACTTTGGCCTGTTATCACTTTTACGGCAATTGACAACATTTACTTGGTTAGTGCTAGGTTAGCTGTTTCACGGGAGCCCATAAATAGCCGGGATTCCCGGCTGTTTTTAGCAGATCTAGACCGTTTGGTGCCGTTTTTACACCGCCTCACCTTTCCCCTTCTGATCCATAGTGAATAAGCTATCACGAAGCTACTTCTACCCGCTCTTAACACAGGCATAAAATAATTTTAGTAGCTCCGGAGTTGCATTGTGCCGTATAGAAATATTGCTCAATCGATATAAGCTAGCTTGAGCTAACGTCTCTATAAGCGGCGAATTTAATGATCTATAGTCCTATTGCTCTATTACTAAGGCTAGCCAAGAACATCCTTTATGTGGGGTCGAAGCTAGGATAGATGGAGGCTTCTATTTTCTGATCCTAAAACCTCTAGTCTTTCTACATTTGTATGAAACATACGCCCATCGATAAGATTCCCATTCTAGCTAATGATCCGAATAGATAAAGTCCCGTACTATACGTTAAGGAATGGGGAATAGTTGACTTGGCCCCGGAAACCCCCAAGGTATAGCTGCGACCTCGGTCCTCAAGTTGGCCCACCAATCACTATCTATATGTTCAGGGCTACTCTGACACATGTGTTCGAACGAGCAAATAAAAATCACCGAGGTAATTCCAGATATCTAGTTTGCATGCATTCATTATGCAAGGCTAGCTCTAATCTATGGCATCGGCGCTTAATAACACAGCCCTCTAGAGAGTATCTCCAGCTCAACGATCAATCAAAGATCATACATCTTGAACTTGGCGTTCTAGATGCACGATGCTAATATCGGTTGTCCCTTACCTGCGATTGTTGGCTTGCGTTGCTGGCAGCTGGCCTAGTCTCTGTTGACCAATCAGACTTGCCAAACTGCAACCGTGTCGTCTTTCTTCTAGCTTCCAAAGTGATCGGCAAGACAATAGACATTCATTCAGGAGGCGTTGATCTTCGTTTCTCTCAGTACAATAACGAACTAGCACAGTCAGAAGCCTACTGGTCCACTCCGGGGGGTCCGGTACAATGGACAACTTCGTTCACATGGACAGTTAAGCTAAAGGTCTCGGCTTGTTGATCACATAGAACATAGGCGCTAACGGATGGTAGGATCTGAGGCGTGATGATGAGCAAGAGTCTGAAGAACTCTACTACCATCGGGTCTGTTCTTTGTGGAGAAGAGTGGACTGAACGATTACTCAGAATTGCTTCCTTCTTATGTTTTGACAGGCCGGCATCGAGGTAACAGACGTGTTGATGAAAGCTGTTGCCGGCTGGGATGTCGAATTCAAAAATTTTATTCTTAAAGAGCTTAGAACTATGGAGACATTCCAGTCAGGAGACTACAACAACACAAGAGCCTAGTATCGCAGACAAGAAATTATTGAGTGCTCTCGGCAAGGTTAAAGCTGATATCGGTTCAGCTCTTTGCGATTGTTTCAACTGCCCAGTTGTCCTGAGAGAATCCTTTCACTGAGCTTAACTCGGCAGAGGCGCTTTTAGGCTAGAGAGTCATCTTGCTTGCGCGATAGGCAGCAAACACTGTCACCATATTTGGCTTGGATGCTGAGGGAGATCTCAGCAGCCTGGACCGCATAAGTTGGTCGGGCCTCGAGATTCCCTCGGTGGCTGAACCCTACCTCCATCTTGTATCTAAGTTGCGCTACAAGGTTCGAGCTTTGGCTTGTCCTGGCTCAGTTGATCACGCAACTATAAGTAGCGAAGTTTGCTGATGAAATCATAGCAGGAATCAGCGGCGGAGGATGAGCCCTCAAAACCATATGACAAAGCACTACTACAGCACTTCCGCATCGACGTCAAAGATCTCGCGGCCCAGCAAGCGACGAACTCCGCGATGTACACCTCTATAACCTAGCGTTTATCTCGAGGATCGCAATAACTCCCAACCTACTCAAGTGCGACCCCTCGACAAACAGAAGAAGAGGCATGAGGAATGGTCGGCAACGCAGCAAGTAGTGCCCAAATTCTTTAGGGGATATGACTGTAGAAAAGACGTCGGTTAATATACAAATCGTTAAGAATTAACAAGTAATTATATTAACAAATTTTAAACCGTTAAACTAGGCTCTACTACACTACACTGCCTTTTTTCTTCTTATTCAAGCTATGACGTATTCAGTAGAAAAACCCGGACCATACCTGGGCTTCCTTACACCCGCATCAAAGGGCCTCCAGTTGTCTCCCACCTCACTTCTGCTAACCGCTGGACGCTCGAACTAGTCTCAAAGAAAAGGCCTTGATTAGCTCGCAAAAATAGGTTACCTAAGTATATACATTGAACCGCGCCGGCGATTGAACCGATCTGTCGAGCAACGCAAGGGAGTTATTGCTCTAGGTACCCCTCACATTTTAGCTTGTGCTGTTGGGCTGGATTGGTCAAAAAGACTCGAGAGTATAGAGGAAGATTTCAGTCGCCACCTGAGACCGCGAGGACTGTAAAACACAGCAAGTGTGCGAATGCTAACACTGTTGTGGGTAGTTGGTCATGACTCTATAGTGCTCCCCGGTAATTTTCCGATTACAAACCATGAGAACAATCGACGCATGACAGGACTTCGGAGCACTGAAGATAGTGCTATGTAGGTACTCATCACCTGTCATATTTCACGCATAGTAGCAAAATCGCGATCAAGTATCGACTAATAGTTCGGTTTGGGAACTACCGGGAACATGGCACACGAGACATCACCACAGCCTACCTCATCGCCAACGGATCACGGAGCATCGGATATCCTCTTCCGAGACGCGGCCACGCCTCAACCCAGGGACTCGCTGTCTACTTCTTCCGGATCTTCCTCCGGGTCGAGCTTTGTGAAGATACCGCCCGGTGGCACATTCATCTTGAACGAAACTGTCGTCCCGCTGCCCTTCGATTATATCCCGCCCGTCCTGAGAAATAGGCAAAGAACCGTATTCCAGTCCAGGGAAGATGAGTTAAGGCATATCGACGCAGCCCTGTATCAAAATTCTCTACAAATCGACTACCTGGGAAATCCGACTCATAGAACATGCACCATTACCGGGTTGGGCGGCGTGGGGAAAACCGAGCTCGCTTACAGATATCTCACTCGGTCTAGGGAAAGGGGCGATTTCGACGCCTCGTTCTTCGTGGCCGCGGATACCGCCAGCCGGCTTCGCCAACAGTACAGCCAACTGGCAATCAATTTGGGTCTCGTGAGCGAGATTGACCAGAAGGATTCGGGAACGTCGGCCGAGATTTTCAGGACGTGGCTCGCTGAACCAGTCAAAGGTATCCCGGATGCCGACAAACCACATAGCACGGTCAAGTGGCTCTTGGTATTTGACAATGCTAAGAACACAGACACTTTGCAACGATATATACCACAGGGTACTTCGGGGAAGATCATCATAACGAGTCGAAATCCCCTGTTTGCATCACATCAATTTCAAGTCTCCGGCTCCATCCGCTTGGAGCGATTACCGCCTGCCGACGCCGTACAACTTCTAAAGTATTACGCCGACGAAACAAAAAACGATCTCCAATCGACACAAGACGCTATTGAGATGGTAGAGTGGGTGGGAGGCCTGCCAATCGCTGTCAAACAGCTTGGTTCCATGATACATCGGGAGCATCTTACAATTTCTCTGTTTCGACAAAGCTCGAGAACTCAAGCGGAGTTGTTGAGACGGCTGCGAAATGAACGACACGATGAAGAGAACTTGGTCACGATTTGGGCGATAGACGGCTTATACCAGCATCACCGAGGGTCATTCGAACTACTTGGTATTCTATCTCTTCTCGACCCGGAACTGATATCGCATGATCTGATGAAATCCGCCTTACGCAACACCGAGTACAAAGGCCTCCTCGCGGACGAGGACTCTTACATTGCATCTCGTCAACGCCTAGTTGATACGTCCCTGATTGATATATCGCGCGACACCAATGACTTGCGCGTACATCGCCTCGTTCAAGCTCTGACGAGGGAAGTCATAATGCAGGAGGGACAGGCGGCAGACTACCTATCCATGGCGACGGGCTGTATTGCATCGGCATGGCCATTTTTAAATAGAAGCTACATCACTGGCTCTGCTGGGAAAGTTGAACGCTGGGTGTTATGCCAGCCTCTCCTTCCACATATCAACCATTTGATAGAGGTCTATGAGGAGTGGGCTAAAGTCGACCTAGGAGTAATGATTCCCACGGCCCTACCCGAGCTTCTCCTGGAGGCCGTGCAGTGAGTGAAGCTGGATATTGACATCGTCCAGAAAAGCGAGCTAAGAACTGATCGTCGTAGGTATTGCAATGAGCGCAGCGCATGCCGTGAGGCTCTTTCCCTGCTCGCGCTGGCAGACCGGCTTTACACAGGCATGACCCTCAAGTCGACATTGTCGACTCGGCATGATGTGCAGGGGAGAATTATTCGCGCGCGTATTGGCATAGCCGTTATATCTAGGGAAGGCGATGAGGTTCTCGATTTGGCTCTCCAGGCATTCGAGATTGAGATGTATCGACATAAACCTCCCAAAGAACCTTCCTCCATTCTGGCTGTAGCCTACAACGACCTGGCGACTGGATGGGCGTTTCGTCAGGACTGGACGCAGGCCATTCAACTGCTCAAAGAATCCATGAGGATCAGAGAAGGTCTGCCAGGCTTCACAAGGGACAAGTTATTTTCCCCGCTGTATCATCTCGGGATTGTATATCATCACCAAGGGAACTTCGATGCTGCGGAAACAAGCTTAAGACAGGCCATCGACGACCGATCGACTGCTTTTGGACCGAAGGATAAAGTTTCAGTAAGGTATGCGACTTCTTCCTGACCCCCCTAGAGATGATGTGATGTTGCTCACGGATCGTTAGGAGCGCCGCTCTGCACTACGCAATGGGTAATATGAGACTTTCTCGTGCAGATCGTAGACGAGGTGACCTCCTGAAGGCTCTGAACGACTTCGAGGTTGCCGTTGATATCGCGACCGCGTGCATGGGTGCGCGCAACCGCACAACGCTCCTCTGCCAGTCTCGAAAGGCCCGGGCACTGGTAGCACTTCAGGACAACGAGACTGCGTGGTAGGGCGCTTCCATTCTTGTCTAGTTAGTTGCATTTTGTGCTTGGCTGATACCAGAACACAGCCAACTGCTCAGCGAAGTCCTCACGGGTCTGCTCGACGATCCGATGTATGAGCGAGACACTGCTAGGATGTCATTCCTCTTTGCACATTGCCTGGAGGTCCAGGGCAATTATGAAGAGGCACTAGTATGGAAAAAGAAGGCTCTCGAAATATATCACCGAAAGAGCAAGACGAGAGGGGTTTTGAAGACTACGGGCAGCCTGACCGAAGCTGACGTAGCAACACTCATCCCATATGACTTTTTGTAATAGAACAGCTGATGGGGAGCAGAGGCTTGAAATGAAAATGTAGAGCGTCAGTGGACGTGGGATCTTGTCTGACGAACTTATGATGGCAAGGCGACAATTCGTACACCAAGGAGACTGTTTCGTTTAATCAGAACTTCGTTGAGTGATCCAAATTTCTCACCAAAAGCCTTGGTAGCGAGGTCCTAAGCAGTGCTCGTCACCAGCAAAATAAAACAAACAGTCTTAAACCAGCTCTGGCTTAACAAAAACGGCAGCCCATTCACACTAGTCCTAATATGGTCAAGTAGGTAGATATAGAGTGGAGACCTCGGGTTACTAGCGTCTTAATGCGTCCAGTTATGGGCTACAGCTACAACGCTACCCGCAGCCATCATCACCAGTCAGTCTCGCTTCTCGAAGTCTTCTTCTCCTGTGGCTTTGTCCTACACAATTCTTCATGCCTAACTTCTCCTTTCGCGGTCTCCTGTAAACACGAAGCAATGCCTCCGTCTCAGCGCCTACTGCGCATGATGCGCCCGTGTACTCGGTCTCCCGGTCACTATCACCATCACCACACCCCTCTATCTGCGATTGTCCCTGCGTCGAGTCGAAACCACATCTCTACGACTAGCCTTCGGAGGAACGAAAGCAACGACAACGACAACGACAAAACCAACAACACAAGAGCCACGCCGAGCGGCACCCCAGGCACCGCGTCGTCGTCGAAACCTCGTGCTCGCAAACCCCTGACACAGGAACAGCGCGACTTCCTCTCCTCTGCGGTGAGCTCACCATCACCAGGCCGTGCGTGTCCGTGATGGCCAGTCAGTCCGTTTATACTGAAGGCGCGCGCCGCTTGTGTCTCCGTAGCTGCGCGTCAACCAGACGGGCGAGTTGGCGGCGACGCTCATCTACACGGCCCAGATCCCGCCCCTCGTCAACGCCCACCCGCACCTCCGACCGCTGATGGCGCACATGTACGAGCAGGAGGCCGGCCACCTGCGGACGTTCAACTCCCTGATCACGAGGCACCGCGTGCGCCCGACCGCCCTGTACCCGCTGTGGTCCGCGCTGGCGACGGGGCTCGGCTGGTCGACGGCCCTCATGGGGCGCGAGGCCGCCATGGCCTGCACCGAGGCCGTCGAGACCGAGATCGGCGAGCACTACAACAACCAGATCCGCGCCCTGCTCGAGATGTTCGAGGGCTGGGAGGCCGAGGGCTACGAGGTCGGGGACGAGTTCCGGGACCTCATAAGCACTCTCAGGAGGATACGCGACGAGGAGCTGGAGCACCTGGACCACGCCGTCGAGCACGATGCCAAGGAAGCCCGCCCATACTGGCTGCTCACCAGCGTCATCCGCGCGGGGTGCAGGGGAGCTATCTGGACGAGCGAAAGGGTGTAGGTTTACATCCATATAGGTATCGGTCAAACTGGGGCGCTCAGCATGATCCGGCGCTGGGTTGGCTGCCGTCATACTACGATGACAGGGCCGTGGCCCCTCACACCTCGCATTTCCCTTTAGGAACGTGTTGACAGCAAGTAAGAGGAAAATTGTCAAGTCTCTCACCGCTACTCAAACACGAGTTGTAAGAATAGATATCTACGTAGTGTATGAAAAAAAAAAAAAAACCAGCGAAAAAAAAGATCATGGCCGGAATAATTGAGGTGTAGGTCGACAAGTAAATGCCTACCTAATTGGGTAGGCCGGCGATCGTCGAATCACCGTTGTTACCAAAAATCCGAGTACCACCCCGGCACGGGAGTTCCCTCTTTTTTTTTGGTTCTCTCTCTTCGCCGTAAGAGTCACCGGCGGTATGCGCGGGTGCCGCCGGGCTTACGTACATTTAGGTACATTACGATCAAGTGTCGTGTCACGAATCATTCAACGTTTGGCACATGCGCCTACCACACAATAACAGGACTATTATATTGCTATTTTCTCACGTAAACTAGTCCTGTGAATTACTTAATATTTTTTCTTTTTTTGTGTTCACTTTATAATGGAACTTGAAAGATCTACATACCCTAAGGCACCTACCTACCTACTTTATGCCACGTGCTGTACCCCCTCCTGACCCCTCGTATTAACAGATCAATTAAACCCCTGAGTCAGCGAGAGAGAGACACTACATGTACATGCCTACCTACCCCTGGGGGAATCGCGTGTCAAGCAAGTGGTAGGTACTTCGTGAGTGGCCCGAACTAAGCTCCTTGGCTCCGGAAAGGGCTTGGGAAATTCGTCGCGCCCTGTAGTTGGCCATTGGCAGGGAGGAGGGGAACGGAACGAAGCGGAGCCCGTTTTACCTCGTAGGTAGGTAGATCCAGTAAGGTACCTGCGTGGGAACGATGCGGCAAATCGCCCTCGTCATCACCGGTATTCACCGGTTCGACGATCTCGCCCACGGGGACGCCGTCTTTCGGCATATCTCTTAATCCGTTAGCTAGGATGGGGAAAGAAGTCTACTTATATATAATACCTAAGCAGGTAACCCTAGGTTAAGTGGTATAGACTGAGCACTTCTAAGTACTCAGTCAAGTGGCTTAGGCGTCCTCCGAACGGAACCGCGAGTTGTGCAGCACACGCACTTACCGATCCTGCTTACCGCCGTGACCCGTGCTGAAAGATTGGATAGAGAGTGCTCTATCGCCGCCGCCGGCCTAGGCTCGACTTGCAAGTTTTGGAGTTACGACGAAACAAAAGCATACCAGAGATTAGGAAGGGCGTGAGAGGAAGATAGACCCAAGAGAAATTAGAAACCAAGCACGACGACAGCAGCAGCAGTCACAGAAACGACCAACGACCGACAGGACAGAAAGATGGCTCTTCCGTTTCTCCCGCCGGCGTCCCTGGACCCTTCTTTCACCATGTCGTGTCCGACTGAGGCGGACATCGACGCCCTGACGAGGGTATACTACGACTCCTTTTCAACGGAACCTGGCAACACGTGGTGGTGGCCGGATGACCGCGACGCCATGTTCGAGTGGATGCAGGACCGCACCCGGCGGAAGATATCGGACCGCAACGTGCGCCACTTCCAGGTCCTCGACGGCCAAGGGGAGGTCGTCTCCTTTGCCCGCTGGGACATCCCCAAGGGCTACGAGGCCAAGTTCGGCGAATGGGTCGGTGGCGATGACGGCGACGTCTCGCGTGTCGTGGTGGGGGATGGGAATGAGGATGGCGCAGGGAAGCCGGCTGCCACCACTGCTCCCGTCGAGGAAATAACGCCCGCGGCCGCGAAGACCGTGTCAGCACCCAGGGGAGCCGATCCGGAGCTCTGTCAATTCTTCTTCACCGAGCTGGCCAGGTTATCGAAGAAGTGGAACGCGACGGAGATGTTGGGTGCGCTCTTCTCTCCTCTTCCCCTCCCCCTCCACTTCCCCCTCCCATTCATCTCCATCTTTCTTCTCGCGCTCGTGACTAACACCGCAGACGCACGCACGCGATAAGGCCTCTCCCTGCTCTGCACGTCCCCCAAGTACTATCGCCGCGGCGCCGCTAAGGCGCTGTTGCTTCCGATGCTGGCGATTGCGGACGACGAGGGCTTGCGATGCTACCTCGAGGCGACGCCCGCCGGGCGGCCCGTCTACGAGAAGCTGGGGTTCGAGACGGTGGAGGTCAAGGAGTTCGACAGTGGCGCTCTCACGGGTGGGAGGGTGGTGAATGCGGACCTCAGCCTCTACATCATGATCCGAGAGCCTCGGGCGTTGTAGTAGAGTTAGTTAGTTGCCGTGTTGTCGAATGCGACGCAGTAGATAGGAACTATATGCTCTCGCCCGCTATCACTTCTCTTGACCGCGTTAGCCGCACAGATAAATAACGAGCGCATGCGCATGCGCCCGCGCGCCCGTGGTCAGGGTGAAGAGATCACGTCGTGTTAGCGCGCATCTGGAAGAAAAACAAGCTTCTCCATTTCATCCCAATACCACTCTTATGACAAGGCCGGATGTCCAAGCGCGCCCGCTCATGGTCGTATCGTGGGTTTTGCCGATCTTTGCTTTTGATGATCAGTTGATCAACCGTGAAGAGATGGCTTCCCCGGCGACTCCCCAATGCGTCTAACCTCGGTATCCTCGTGTCGTTTTCTGGAAAGCTACTCCGGGGTGACCTCGCTCTCTTCCGTGACACAACCTGGTCGAATAATTGCCGTAGTATGCCATGTGTTGCAGCGTCCTTGGTTCTAGCGCAGGCCCTGGCCTGCTTCTCCAAAATGACGTCCGGGGAAGTAGGTAGTAGGTAAAAATCAGGTGGCAGAGCCTTGCAGCCATGGGATCAAGATAATGTCTCATCGACAAATCTACCTACCCCAAACGCCACCACTCATCTCCAACTTACCACTGGCTGCTGCCCCTGGCAGCCCCCCTTTGTCCCTATGGGCGAGTCCAAAGACAGTATAGTGGTGAATGGAGACACCCCTGGCTTCACGCCTTGACTCTCATTCTAGACACGTCGGAATCCCCCCAATTATTAACCTCGCATGAAAGTGCCGGATTCAATAGATTGCGCCGCTTCTCCTCCGGAGGAATGCCACACTCTAGGCCCTTCGGCAGAATGCGGGCGTTATATTGAGGATAACTTGTGCAATAGTGTGTTAGTCTATTGTCTACTTCGACAATGTTACTTACTTGCTTTCCCTCCCCTCCTCCCTCCCTGCCAGTCAGCCAGGTGGCTGACAAGGGAGCGGGCAAGACAATGCTGTCAAATGCACATTCACTTTTTTTTCGATCCGGGGGTACTCCCAGGCATTGTGATCCGCAGGGGTAGAGCCCGGCATCCTACGTGCTGACCTTGGAGCTTCCAAGGCAAACCAGCTTTTAGACCCAGGGCATGATCGCAGTGAATGCATGAGATAAGAAAACACGCGCGCCGATTCACCACGTGGCATTGCACAGCACGCAGAATGGCACTTGATTGTTCACTTAGACACAGGCTAGAATGGGGGAGCGGCCAGGGACAATGAAGAGAAGGGGAGATAATACAAAGGCCATGGAATGCGGCTTGGATGTTCGGCGTCTTATTTAAATGTCGTGGACATTTCCACCAGAATTCTTGGCGAGACAACTTGAGTGAGTTCAAGCCGAGCTTCCTTTGTTGTATATCATTCAGCCATCTCGGGCATCGTTTCAACAGGATCTCCATCTCGACCATGTTTCCCACCGCAGCGAGCCTGTATCGCTCGTGGATACTCGTCACGTCGCTGACGCAATGTATGCCTGCTCCCTCCCCATCGGTCCCCTCGAAATAAATATTCCCACGAGGAAATTTCTATCAGTCAGTCAGTCTAATCGCTTTGCTCTTGTGTAATAGGTTTCACTCTTGCAAGCCCGATCAGACGGGATGAAGAGTCCCTGGCCTCTCACGACGCTACGGGCGGCGGGTTCCAGAACGGCTTGTGGCTTCGCATCATGCCTCTTGGAGCCTCCATCACATATGGTGTTCTGTCCAATGACGGAAATGGATACCGGGACTTTCTTGCAACCCAACTAATCAATAACGGCAATCCCGTGAACATGGTCGGCAGCCGCCGGAACGGCACGATGGAAGACAACGACAATGAGGGCTGGCCCGGCGATATCATAAGTGAAGTGCACGATAAAGCCATCTCGGCCACCCCGAAGGTAAGACTTGTCCACGAGCGTCCACTTCCCGTCTCTGTGTGCCCTGCGGGATGGGATCTGAGTAATATTGCAATGCCCGTCACATTCAGCTTATAACGTGAGTTGCTAACTCTTGATTTTGCAGTACAAGCCAAACATTGTTTTGATCAACGTTGGGACCAATGACTGCAGTGGGAATGTTAGTATCTCGACTGCAGGGAAGCGCAGTAAGTACCCTTCATATCCCCAACATCGTCAGAAAAGCATAGGCTAATCTCAAAACTTTTAAGTCTCGAGCCTTATAGACGACGTGTACAAGGGCTCGTCTCGCACCACTGTGATCTTGTCGACGCTCCTAGTGAGGTCGGAGAAGAAGTATCAGGATTGCGTATTAGACGTCAACAGCCAGTTCAAGACCGTGGCCGCGACCCAGAAGGCGAACGGCCGCCGGCTCGTCCTCGTCGACATGCAACCCCCTGCCGGCCCCACGACTGCTGAGTTGGTCGACGGCATACATCCGACCTCGGCCGGATACAACAAGATGGCAACCATCTGGTTCAAGGGAATCCAGGCGGCGAGCACTGCAGGGTTTCTCCAGGAGAAGGAAAATATCCCTGGCAATGCTGACGGCGTTCCTGACCGGGGTGTTTATGGATAAGCATGCATGGGAGCAGGGAGCAGGGTAATTATTCCTTGTATATAGCTTTGACTATGTTCGTCTAAGATAACAAGACAACGATAACATGACATCTTATAAATGGCGGACTTGGTTTCAAGAGTTTTGATTAATCCAGCGAGCAGGAATAGATAGCTTGCGACCGGGAAGCAATTGTTCTGGCCATCGTTGTTTCGATCTAATATGGGGGCGATTGATACTGGGGAGCAAACAGAAACAGTGAGTCGTTTTGTTGTGATGATACTTCCACGATATGAAACGCTGACTGGAAAACTTGGAGCGGCCATCAACAATATGAATAGGGACCAGCTCTTCTAGCATGAAACATAGAGTGTCGCGAGAAAGCGGGTATATAATTAGGGTATACTATGCTTAAATAATTCTTAGTCAGACGAGGCCACTCTCGTCAGGTGCTAGATTTCCCGTTCATTGATCCAACTCTTACAGCTGATCTGTTGGCTACAGAGTAGCAAGTGAATTCATTCTAAATGACAATTTGAAACTTTAATGTTTCTGAGATGATTTTCTCTTTAAAAATGCTGAACGCTAACTTAGGCAAATTAACGGCAACTAATAATTAACACCTGTGATAAATAACGGTCACGGATAAATAACCACTAATAGATATGTTGTAATTACAAGTAGAGTCTATCTAGAGGGGTTATCACAAGTTCAACACATGAAATTTTAACGGCCATGATCGAAGAGCCCAGCATCATCATACAAGACTACATTACAACTCCATGGTGCGTCCAGCAACCCTGAATGCCTTAGGTTACGTGTTCCTCGTAGGAACTTGGGGTTGTTAATTGTCCCTCTGCCTAATGCTGATTTGGTTAATGCTCGTTAGTCTTAGGCCTTGACACTATTATGCGCGGGTTCTTTTTTTGAAGGGCCGCTATGAGAAAACGACGCTGTTATTATGGGCATCCAAATAATTAATGGTATGAGTCTATGATAGCTGGGTGCTTGTGATTTTTTTCGGAGGCGCGAAGACCTAACGTCCATCCACTTACGGTTCTAATCCCCGCGACTAAGCATTATCATATCGATGAGTAATAGGGCATTGTGTTTTCGCTAAACGGCGTAAACTCTACCGAGCTGAATAAAATTATACGCTAGTACGTACACCATTTTCCTCGATTGGAATTCAGCTACTCGTGTAAGTTCATCGACGGGCGAGCCTCGAGCGAACTCCGCGAGCCTCAAAGTTTAAACTTTAGTACCTTGGCTTTTGCTGGCAGTGTCCACATGTGGGACAGACGGGATACCAACAAGGTAACCAGGACTCTCCTTGCAACTATCAGGGAGGTAAGCTGAAAAACCAGGCGTTTGTTTAGCGCAACTTTATCTAACTGTTGCTTAGCCAGTACTTGTTAGGTGACAGGTGCATGTTGCCGTTGTCCTGCAGGTGCAACAACTAGTTAACGAGAAATATATGTTTATTCATGTGAGATAACACGATGACTTATATCAAGCATTTGTTATACCGCTCGAGGTTATAGGTAATCTTCTGTCGCAGGCACTTTGGTTTACTTTTCTCCCGTCAAAGTTAAATCTTTACATCTTGTCGTTTCTTTACATGCAACTTGTCTTTGGTAGCTAAGAGTCTGATCATATAGACTTGGCTTAACCTCCGGTATTTTATTAACTGCGAGTAGAGGAAAGTTGTTGAACGAGGGTCGGAAGATTTCTTTCAGTTCTGCCGATGGAACGAAACAATACACGTATCACGTAACTAAGTAAAAACTTTCCGGGCACTTATCAATGTACCCGAGAGGTACAAGCATGCCCATTGTAGGAGAGATCTCCTCACAGGCAAGTAAGGTTACAGCTAGGAGACTTTCCCATCGAGGGCTGAGATAAGTAGGGCACTAAGGGAATTATGCAGTTGCTTTTCCTGAATCATTAGTTGCGTTGACTCGCAGCTATGCCTCCACTAGTACTGTAGTACATGTGTCCAGCTACGTTTCTTTCTGTGGAGAAGCAATTTCCATTGTTCCGGCGCATCCAGATCGTCCCTTTCGGGATGTTTACTTATATAGGAAAGCGCGAAAAGAAGGTTTGCATGGTTACGATTAGTTTAAACCTTAACTGCGGCCGGTTCAGGTATCTACTTACACTTACTTAAGTACTTACCTCGCTTACACAGACCTCGTGACAGAAGTTCGCAATTAATTTCCAACACTTTCGGAGCTCGTATTCGAGAGACAGAAAAAAATTCAAATTGGGGTATAACTATTAGGTACTATATATCTGCCGTCGCTAAAGAAACCAAAAAAGAGAGAGACACGATTCATTCGTGCTCTTGAACTAATTCAGTGGCCGCAGTTATGCCTGTATCCTGATCTCCTCATCTAGGCTAGATGAAGCTAGAGAGGGGGAGTGACGGTTGGTGGAGAGCGGCCTAGATTGATGCAAATCGGTAACGGCGGGGCAAATCGTGAGTATCCGAGGTTCAGGTTCTCTTCGGCCTCAATGACCCCGTGGCGGCACACCAGCGAACAAGTGTAAATGGGGTAAGTGGGTTGGCAATAATGTGCGGGGGTACCGCTGGCGGAAGAAGGCCACAGAGCACAGCTCCATCTGCTCCTTATACTTGTCCGTCACCTCATGCGCACGGACGACTATTTTTAGACATGTTGTTGCTTTTCAGATACCGGGACACTCAGGTTGTCCCAATACCGCTTCCGCGCCCTCATGGCTATCGGGTTGTTTCGGAATCGGTCCTGGAAGAAGTTGAAGATGGCGAACTCGTCCCTCGACATGACATATCCAAACTCGTCTGCGAGGACTCTCGCCCAAATATCGGCCAGCGCTGATTCAAGCATGTCGCGGATTGTTCCATGACTTGCGGCTTCCGGGCTCTCTCGCGCAATCTCCAGGGCTTGAATCACGTCATTGCCCATTGGCGGTGCTGGCACCGGGGTAAAGGTTCCGGCTAGCATCGAGGCGAGGTATTGAGAGTGAAGGGGCGGTATGCTTCTGGGTCTCTGATCGAGTTCGGGGTCTTGGGAGGGATGCCTGTTTCAGTGGCTGTCGGGAACCGGACTCTCAACAAATGACGATAGACAAAATGTTCAACGCTGAGATGGCTTGTCACAGTTTGATCATAGATAACGAGAGCTTGTACGGCGGAGAGCAAATTAAACGCAGGATGTCGTTAGGTAATGAGTGATATGCGTGTTGAATGCAGAGATGAACCGACCGCTGTGAAAAGAAAACAGGACTTGAAACCAACGCTGGGAGGCTGACGGTGGATAGCGAGTCTTATATTTGATTTCGATGAACTCTGATCGCTACCTAATCTGATAGGCCTAACCTACTAAGTTGCTGTCTGCAAGCACTATAGAATCTGCCGAGGTGGGCTAGTGTAGGTTTTGTAGCGACGAAGTGGCGACTCGCGTACGTGCCTTAAACCGCCATGTCCCTCTGGTACAGCTGTATTTACAGCGGCCTGCCAATAGCAAACATTCGCTCTGGAGTATAACACAGTTTAGGATGGAAGCGGCCTCTCTGAGGACATTTTTGGCTTCAACACCGCGACAGTCTCTCTAATCGAGAACACTAATCCGATTAACCACTATTTACACTATTTCAGGTACTTTCGCAAACAAAATGTACCTCCCAGGCCCACAGATGCAGCTCGGAAGAGATGATACCCACCGGTTCCAAGTTCTCGGAACCGAATCGCGATTATGAAACCTCCACTGCGTGTCAAATATTCCACGTGGGCTAGATCTTGGTCTTGTAATTACGGAGGAATAGGAACGACTCAGGCGAGGCCCCGCGGAATTCCGCCCTGAGCGATCGGGATTGTACATTCCGCCCTTTTAAGAAAATGGATCCGTATAACACCTACACACAACTGGTACTTTCCCACACCCACATGACGTTTATTTTCCCTACGACACCGGGTTTGGGCTTGGATGATATGAATTTTAAGTTTCTCTCTTTTTCTCTCTCCCCGCCTCTTTCTCCCCGCCTCTTTCTCTACCCCTCGCTCTTCTCTCGGTAGTTTTTCGCGTCAAGGCTCAGTCTCGTAACTCCCCGCCGCTTCACGTTATATGATGTGACCGAGTCATGATTCCACGTTTACACATAGATCGGTAACATATTGACAAATTAGAACTTAATAGAGTTGCCAAAATTACCGTCACTAATCGTAGGGTCGTCTCGGGATTAGTTGCCTATACAGTACTAGAACCGACAACTTAGTGATGCCGTCAAACGAAAAACAAGTTCAAGCTCGATCTACTACCTACCTGAGGATATCACCTCCGACCTCATTCATCTAAGAAACAGCCGGGTATTTAGCTTCTTAGTTTGGTCCCGACCTCTTGGCACACGTATGTTCGTCAGTAGGGTTATTTGTTTATGCACGTGTATGTGCTCGCCTATTTATAGATATATCATATCGACCGACAAAACATTCGAGGCTGTACGAAGTATACATATCAAAGATAGATAGGTATTTTGCTAGAGTTTGACATGCCAAGGATTAATGATTCAAATCCCATTTCCCTACCTCCAACAAGCTGAATACGGTATAATTTAAACAGTAGTGCGGGCAACTAACTCAGATTCGTACACTGACTTGGGTAGTCTCGCAAAGATCGTATCTGGAACATGGACATCCAATTACCATGAAAGCTAATCGGGTATGAGCTAGAGGTGGTTTCAAACGCTCCAGCTAAAGCGAATGACATCAGGATGAGTTGCAGTGATCAGTGATCATCAGACTTGATTAGAGTTTTGGGCCAAGCCTAGAGTAGAATAGTATCCGACCCGGCGGCCACGGCCAAGACGACCGCTAATACCAGCTGAAAATAGGTACTTAGCGTTCGCGACCCTGATGCCTATCGTCAAAGCGATGGCCCTAAAGCGAAATTGACAGCCTATTCAAGTTTTATCTCAGAGAATAATTTTAATTTATCTATGACTCTAACCATCTCAAGTAGCTTACGCAAAGGTACTCCAGATTCTGACGCCCCAGGTTTTCTATGGGGATACGGTAGATCGCTTGATTGATCATTGCTTCGTTTACAAAGAACACCTACTTTTGAGCAGTGAACGAAAGAAAACAATAAACAAGTCGGCATACGGAAGCGTATGGAGGCATGCAACTATGGTGCAGCCTATGTAGCAGTCTATGTAGCAGTCTATGTAGCTTACCTAGGATAATCAAGTCCGTCCTGCAGACAGAAACATCCTCTGCCTGAGAACATCGTTCAAGCTAATACTACGCATCAAGGATATATCGCTGCACGATCCTTCTGACCTCGCTCTCACTCTCGAAATGATACAAAGGATAATTCCTCCACCGGGCAGTGTTGGTGGCCTTTCTCCTCAGAGTGGTCACAGAAGCGTGCAAGTCCTCGAGAACGGGACGCTGGCGAATATCTGCTAGACACCACATCACTAAACTCGCGAGGTCGGTGTCGAGGTTCCTGTGACGGGCGGTTGTACAGTCTCCGCCCCGCGTGACGACATGCCGACTTGATCCGTTCACAAAGATAGTCATAGCAACAGGTGGGGGCGGCTCCATCATGAGGTCTCCTGTGATCAAGGAACGCATCACCTACAAGTAGAATATGGTAAGTAAGTAAGCAAGCGATGGTCTAAGCAAACGTAAACGTGAACAACGGGGGAAGAGAGGATGAGTAGTTGAAAAGCAGCACGTACCATCCCTATCGCGAATATATTGGACGCAACTCCATAGTCTAGCCTGTGTAGAATTTGGAAATTAGCCTTTGAACGCCTCCCGACTTCCGCGATACACTTTCGACGGAAAGCAAACTTACCCCGGAAGAGAGTCTATGATACTCGCTCGATCGAAATCGATGAGCTTGAGCTGAGGGACAAGGCCGTGCCCACCGCACTCGGGGTTGAGACTGCCTATCATAACTAGAAGGGAGAAAAATAAATTAGTTGAAGATCAAGCTGGTATAAGACTGCGAGGGCGCTCTTACTGTTCGAACAGTGCATGTCATTGTGCGCTAGATTGCTCTTCTGTCGTCCCGATATCCGCTCTTCTCGCTGCGGTTCTCTTTCCGCGCCCCTCGGGGGGTATGCCATAGCGACGCAGAATTGCACAACTAGAAGTTACGACTCGTTAGCAATTTTCATCAAGTATATTGCAAGAATAACAGGCTTAGACTCACGGCAACCGAAGAACTCTATGAGAACCCTGTTTGGTAGCGCTTTGGTCCCGTTTCTGTGGACGAAATCTGCGAGTGTCCCGTTCTCGATCCACTCTGTGACCAGGGTTTGCCCGGGGGCGTCATCAATGGGGTTTCGAACACCCCTGGGAGGATAAAACAGCTGCAGGGTGTGCGCGGCCCCTCGGAAATTCTGTAGTTGGTGGGAGAAAGCAGATCAGTTAGCGTATTAGCTCAGCATTAAGCTGTTGGAAAGAAAAAAAAAATTTGGTCGAATAGCAACAGCTGGACACGCAGGGTATTGTATGCCCAAAGAGGAAAAGAAAGGGGGAGAAAAGGAAGACACAGCGCACTATACCTTCAAAGTTCGGCGTTCCTTTTCTAAGCGTTCCTGTACGCCGCCGCCTGAACGGAAACCCCTCTTGACGACAAACTGCTGCGCTCTGCGCCGTCCGTTACTCCTCAACCTGACCCTGCAAGACACACCCGTGACACCGTTGTTAAGATAGCCCATGAACTCGAATTGTCCGCGATCGCGGTTAAAGTATCGTTCGACGTTTCCGGCCTCGCGCTTGGCCATCGCCTTCATATCCGCTCGCGACGGTAGGGCCATTTTTGGTACTTTTGCTGATCTAGAGACGGTGTTTTAATTCAAGATTCTCGATGATTTCGTGATAACACGTCAGTGATCGGAAGATATGATATTAACGTAGAGGCCGGTGCGATCTGGCTATGGTCTTATAGGCGAGGTGGGCTGCTCCTATAATAGCCCGACTGGTCTTTATCCCGGGAGGGATGAAAGACAGCGACTCGGGCTTCACATGAGCAGTTTCCTTCATACTTGAACGATGTTTGCCCTTCGCTCTTTGTCAATCTATAAACTCCTCAATATGCACACAAACGCATTATACGATGACATTTCAGCAGTTTGACATCGAGGCTATCAAGTGGCTAGCTATCGGCTCGGTCGTGCTTTAGAGAATCCACGCAGAACGAACAAATGTTGCTTGACGAGGGCAGCGGTTTTTTTTTTGAATGGGCAGCGCAAACCAGCGCTATCACATCCAGCAGCAAAACTCTTCGGGCAACATGCCCGATATGGCGCATTTATTCTGGTAAAAAGGGGGAAATAGAAATCGATGCACGATGTCGCATCAGGTAGATTTCAAAGCGTGCCACCAGAAAAGCAGGGTTGCTGCGCGCGCTGTAGGCCAATCAGAGCGCCGTCTTTTTCCCGATTAGGGATATTTCGTTGGCTCAGGCCCAACACTATTAGCCGAATGTACTTCGTGAGCCAAGAAAGCGACAAACGTGAAAACAATCGCATTCTTTATTGAGATTGAACTCATTCTTATGTTCCAGGCATTGTTTAATCTTTGTCCCTAGTGAAATTGTTATATTTTCTGTCCTATTTGTTCTTCCTTTGCTTCCTGTTTTTCTCAATTTCATTTTACTCATTTTCTCGTTGTAACTCTGTAAGTGCGAGGGTGGGTTAATCTGCGTATCATGTTTGCTACTACACCTGGCGCTGAGGTCGCTATTCCGGAGCCTACGGCATGCAAAAACAATGAGGCAAAATTTCCAAATGTAAGACTGACGGATGTCGAAGAGATTGTCCTAGGATGTAGTTGTAGGCGATGAGTTTCCAGGGCATGTACTACCAGACGATGAATATTCACCTCGCGAATACAGTACACCTCCTACATTGCCTGGGGGAGGAATTATAAAGCCGTCTTTTTCCAAGTCAACTGATGACGGCTGTGGCTCCTACTACCATCCTCTTGAGCAGAACCTTCCAGATACAGCGACAAACCCTCCAATGCAAGAGACTAGCTACTTCGCGAATCGTCGGAAATGCAACCAGCTTTGACGAGCTTATTCAGTTCTCCAACAGCGTGCTCAAACGCCATTCGAATTTCCCATACCCGCCGCGAACCAAGGCGACCGAACCCGCATGTCCACGAAGTCGAAGTAGTGCGCGACTTTGCGACCCGACCGAGTTTGCGGCTGACCCATGTCTAAAATAGCTACCAAAGGCAGATAGGAACTCACTTAAAATAGGTAGGTAGTTGATCAGTCCCTTCGGACATTGAACTGAACTGACTGAACTGGATCGAGGGAGCCTCTACCTGCCTCCCTATCGTCGCCTATCGCAGCTCTGTTCTACATTTTCTATTTGCTCGTTCTTCTTTTCGAATCCCGTATGGTCGGATAAGTTATATAAGCTCGGTACCGCAGACGACCATTCCTATTATCTATCCAACAGTGTTGGCATACATGTGCTGTACTCAGGTCGATCGGCAAGCCGTCCGGGCGGCGACTGTCTTTTGACAAACAGTCATTTTACTTATTTGATATTCATAAATAGTAATAGAGCAGGTAATGTGACCGGAAATGCATGCTTCTTTCGTATCCGGCTCCTCATAATAAATTCAACTACACAACAGTTAGGTAGTGTTTGACTTTGCCCTAAGTAGCTCTATGCGGTAGGTAACACATACGTTATTTCGTAAGCGAGGCGGACGCGAATATTCATATCGAATGATCTAGCTCTTGTATACATCGTATATTATACCCCGTTGCGTTTTCATCAGCAGCCTTCAGGGTCGGTTGGAAACATCCCAGAATAGGAAGAAATATTTATTTGAGCGCTAAAGATTTTGGCAGCTGCAGTCTAACTCCTTTTCTCTCCCCCCTCGGGTCCCGTTAGATACTGCTTTTAAAACTCGATTCTATACGCTTTCAGTGCCGTCCCACCCCAAATCATCCTCTTCTGTGCATCGTCAAAGGAAGCCATCCAGCACAGCCGCTCGACAATCTTCTTCCACTTCTCCCAGGCACCCTCGCCGACGCCAACCGTGCAGACGGGCCAGTCGCTGGCGAACATGATGCGGTCGGCGCCGAAGGTCGCAACAGTAACGCTCAGCCAGGGCATGATAGCCTCGAATATCTCCTCCGCGGGCCGCTGCCTCAGCGAGTCGGGCATTTCGGAGAATCCACCCGAGAGCTTGATGTACGTGTGACTACACTTGCTGAGCGTGAACATGGCAGTGCGCCACGCCGCGAACGTCAGACTCGTGTGTACGTTATAGACCTCGAGATCGGGCTTGCACAGATGATCTGCGCCACATTAGTTAGAAACTAGCTTGCAGCGGCCAGCAACGATTCGCCGAAGGTGCTTGCAAGGGACTCACCGAGTATGAAAGTGACTTTCTCATCGTCGGGAACACCTTCGTGTGCGCGATCGATCATCTCGACGACCTCCTCCAACTGTTTCCTTCCCCGTCGGTTCTGGTCCGCGCCGACCTCGAACACGAACCCCTTGCGCCCGAGCAGTTTTAAGCTCTCGATGAAGTCATCCTGCAGCATGGTGCCGTGAGGCTTGTCCTGCACCAAATACCGGAATCCCTTCACCTTGGGCCAGCTCTCGCCGGCCCTCGTCCTGGCCAGCTCGATGTACTTCTCCACGGCCGCGGGGCCGCTCGGTATGGGGGCCCAGGGGATGTAGGCGGCACAGAGCGATGCGTCGGCTTCGGAGTGCCCCTCGCCCGGCCTGGGCTGGCCCGTGACGATGCGCTCCAGCCACGAGACCTCCACGAGCGGGCTCTCCCAGCCGCCGCCATCCTTGAGGCCCTCCTCGAGGTCATTCTTGCGATCTGTCTCGACGAAGATGAAGCCCCGGGGCGGGGAGCTAGCCGAGGCGGCCTTGTACTCGTCAACAGACTGCTGTTTCGCGAGAGGGCTGTCTGGCCCACACCAAGCTAAGGTGGATATCTCAGATTCGGGGTAGAGGTGGATGTGGGAATCGATGATGGGGATATCCGCAGCCATATTGACGGAGGTGACGAGGTTGATGAGGGGAAGGCGGATGAGGAAATGAATTGGAGAGAGGAGTGAGTGAGTGAGTGAGTGAGTGAGTGAGTGAGTGAGTTGGGTTACCTGGTCACGGGTATCTGGCGGATTAGATGTGCGTTCGTTCCTACCTCAGATAGGGTCAATAATTGGATAGGGGTAACTGCGATGGAAGAATTGAAGAAGTCGTCTGGCACTACTTCCTAATAGAGTACGTGACGTGTACCGAAACCCATGTTGATGGAAGCAAGGCCAATGAGGAGCAATACGTACCTACCTACATGCAGGTTAACCTCTTCCGCTTCCCTGACTTCGACGTCACAGGAGGTACATCTACCTAACTTCAATTGCCTTCCCCGAAATGCAACTGCCTTAAGTACTTATCCTAATATGCGACTGGGTATTTCGGTATTTCTTAGGGACGCGGATCAGTAGCATTGATGGCAAATACACGACGTAATGGAGGTTGCTACGTTGGGCGCGATGTACCAAACCCAAACGCCAAGAATCTACGACCCAGCATTCTACCCCTCACGGTGGATTCCATGCGACCTCCCCGGAGGGTTAGTCTCTCGTACAACGCATCAAGATGATGTAGGTACAGCTCCCCTCTTCGTATTTCAATAGAGTACCTGCGTACCAATCTGTTCGCTAGCAAGTCTCCGTCTCTCATTACGTGCCTCGCAGCTGTTCAGGTTGATGCGGTTTAAGAGATAGAACAGCAATATTTGTCTATGAAGTTACCTATACAGAGACCGGGATGATACAAGAGGCTATACAAACCGCGTATAACCATCTGGAAACAATTCCAATCATAGCTGTGGCCATAAAACTTGTGGTTGTGCTAGTTAGATGATCAAAGCCACAAGAGGGCCAAGAAGCAAGTACCTATAAAAACAAGCAAATAAGAAGGCAGGGAACAAAAAGGGGAAATGAAAAGGATTGAAAAGACAACCCCAGTTTCTGCAAGACTAAGATGCAGACACTAAGAAATCATTGCATCGATGACATTTTGAATAGTATCGATCATCAACTCACGTTAAAAAGGAGCGAGCGTGTTGAGGTGGTCAGTACTTCGTAAGTTCGTAATGTTGTAGTTAGTTAGAAGGTATCGAACCCCCCTCTGGTATCATCATGCTTCTATTGAATGTTGGTAATGGTCATCAGGATAGGTAGCTGATCATAACTCTGCATTAGTGGGATCGAGTCATCTCGTTTCCCACCCCGTCGAAGTTTTCTTGTTGAACCTATCACAAAACCCGCCCATGATAACCCGGGCCTTATTCCCAGCTGAGGCTCTCGTCTAGGAATAAGAGAATCGAGATAGAGGGTACTAAACGCCGTGCGACACATAACACTCCTGCCAAGTGCTCGGGTCTCTTCCTTGTGTTGGTTTCCCCTTTCATTTCACCGTTGTCTATCATTTGCCCTAGTTGTCGTCTATTCCCTCATTTCAACCTCACTCGGGTGGTGTGTAGGGGTGAATCAACATGTCGCTGAACTTTTCAAGCCTCTCCTTTCCTCGGACCTCCTCCGTGAGTAGTGGCATCCGAACCACATTGAACTCATCATATAGCTCCTCGATCTGGTCAAGATACTTTTTCTGCATCTTCCGTCGCGCATTGCACTGATCACAGTTGCTTCCCTGCTTGGGGAAGAGCAGCTGGTTGACCACGATGCAATGCGTATCGATGCCGTATCCGCCCAGCTCTTGTATCATCCGCTCCGTCTCATACAGGCTCAGGAACTCGGCTATGCAAACGCATACGAATGTGGTAAGGTTCTCGTCTTTGAATTGCGTGTTCACCTCGGAGATGGTCTGGCGCAGCCCTTCCAGCTTTTCCATCATCTCGTTGAGGTTCTGCCCGTTTGGTAACTGGCCTTGCGAGCCGAGGAACCCGTTCAGCAGCGGGCCGTATTGGTTCGAGAGCTGGGATACCTTGGCTAAGGCTTTCTCGAGGACGGAGGGAAACTGAAGGAAGCGCAGCGTGTGGCCCGTCGGCGCCGTGTCGAATATGATGACCTCGTAGGATAGGGACTTGACCTGCTTCAAGACCTCGGCAAAGGACATGGCCTCGTCGATACCGGGAATCTAGCGACGGGGAGATTAGCCGCCAAGCAACTCCGATGCCTCGTACGTCAGACATTTCGGGATGATAGTACTCACAGCAAACGCCAGATCTTGCATCATGCCGCCCATGCCCCCTAAATTCTCCCCCTCTTCTCCCTGCCCTGCCAACAGATCTTGGATGGTGCCATTCGGGTCGATCTCCATGGCGCTGAGATTTGTGAAGCCCTCCACCAGACGCGCCTCCTTGCCGAACTTCTGCGAGAAGGCGTCGGACAGATTGTGCGCGGGATCGGTGGAGATGAGCAGGACGGAGCGGCGGACCTTGGCGAGCTGGATCGCGAGGGAACACGATGTCGTCGTCTTGCCTACGCCGCCCTTGCCGCCGACGAAGATCCACCGTAGGGTCCTCTGGTCGAGGATCGACTGCAGCGTTGGCTCGAAGACGTCATCGTCCGCCGAGACCACTGCCGCAGACATGGCGCGCGCGGGGGTTATCGTGAAAGGAGTAAGCAGTTGACTATATTTAGGTGGTCTGGCGACGGAGAAAGGCGAGGCCGGGAAGAGAAGGAGAAGACGCGACGCGAAGCTGGAAGATGGAGATAACGACGATTTTTTTAAAGTAAATAATAGTAAACAGTGACAGCTGAGTACTTAGGTAGTAGATAGGTCGGTATCCAATGTGGCCAAGACAAGGTTATGTGTGGAATTGGAGAAATGCATGGAATCATCAAAGTAGCTTCTAGATGGATAGCGAATGCCCCGCGACCTAGGGTCCGCCAAGGGACAGGCGGACAGGAACAGACCAGGAGATGGATCGTGGTGGGGGTTCTACGTTTTACCAAATGCCAAGAGTGGGACAAGTTGGGGTTAGCGCATTTGCCGCTTCTGCTCAGTCAGGTGACTGAGGAGCCAGGTACATATACATTCCCTTTAAATTTAGCTGCACAAAAGGGGATGAATTGGGGAAAGCATGAGCCTCCATTTAGAGGCACTGGCGGTGCGCTGCGTCGTGATACGTACCTATAGAGATGGAGGTACATAGTGTATAGCCGGCTACTGGCTGGTGCGCTTTCGTTACTGTCAGTAGGTACGCAGTTGTAGCCGGCCACCATACAAAGGCCTGTAGCTAGGTGAAGGTATAAAAAACCTTCGGTCATTATTGTTGTAATACCTCTTGTGAGGAATCAGACTTACCTTACTATATCTAATGTTTCTGTGTCAATTCCGGACAACTGGCTACATGCAGGTAGGCAAACATATCCAATCTTAGGGAACAACGACGCCTAGGAGATCATTCTGGCCTGGATGCTCTTTGAAATCTACTTTTAGTTGAGCAACGGTGTAGAGTCGATAATGTCCCTGAGCATGATGGGAGAGTACCAGTGTCCCAGGCCCTCATACTCCCTCCACTGTATCCTTATCCCCATATCTCTCAAACAGCGGAAAGACAACCGCCCGAGATCAATAGGAACCCTGTCATCCTCGGTGCCATGTCCGAGGAAGAGTGGTATATCCTGGCAAACGTCTGTGTGCGGAAAGACATGATTGCTGGGTAATCCAATCTCCTCCCGTAACCACCGGATAGCCTTGTCTTTCGGCGAGGTCGAATCCTCATCTTCCATTTCTTCGCCATCGCCAGGCTCTCTTTCAAAGGGATCAAAGGGGTCATCTCCGTCACTCGCCCCGGGCCCCTCATCTCGTTCCGACTCGAGCTGTTGGCACATCCTGTATGCATGAGGCAGCCACCCACACATGCCGAAGGCGGCCCCTAATGGCTCTCCGTCCCAGAGCAGCAATGCTATTAGAGCCGCAGCGCAACCTTGGCTCAAGCCGCCCAGAACGACATTCTTGGAATTGTTGCCGGGCACGAGCCGGATCTCCCTCCGGATCAATTCGTGGAGATAAATCGTGGTCTCGCGGAGGCCGGCGTTCTGCAGTTCCTCACGGTCTGTAGCTGGCGGGTCCAATGCCCAATTGTCAAACCACTGGTGGGTGTAAGAACGCTTGTATATGGTTGCCCGGCGCCTTGCTGCGCTTGGAAACACGAAGCGTGCATGCGGGAAGAGGCAAGCGAGGGTCTCGTCGGATATAGGCGAGTCAGTCTGCTCACGGGTTGAGACCGGGGTGCCAAGAAGCACGGTACCGAACTTGTCACCTGAGGACCCGCGCCCATGTAGGATTATGAATGTCTGCTTGTGGGGGGATGCCCGAGGTGGGACGATATAGGGCTCTAGATAGTCGGAAGATATGGCTTCAGCCATAATTGGGGGGCAATTGGGGTAATAAGATGGATGACCCTACGGGGTTGATGTTGAGTAAAATCGTATAGCCTCGTAAAAGCCAGTTCGGCAGGAATTCTAGTTCCAGTAAATTGGAATATATAAGGTGGTTACTGTACATTGGTATAGGTTGGTTGCTAAATATATACATAAAGTAAGGTATGTAGCGTTGGCTGGGGTTGTTAGGACTAATGAATAACATGTTGGAGATATAAGTGGTTCTACAGGCCTGCAGGGACCCACCCCACAACCCTCCTATCTACAACACACTTTTCGAGGCATCTTCGCAGCGATAAATATTCGATTTTTACCCGCCCACCTCCCTCAGAACTAGGCTAGGAGCAAGAGAAGGAAAACCAATTCGCGTTGCTTTATTTGTTTGTTTTTTATTTTAGTTAGGGCAGTGTTAGGCTAGCCTGCGATGCTTCATCGTATCGACAAAGCATCGCTGCACTGGCTTAGTTAATACTAAGCCTGCAGCACAGCAGTACGGGCCACGTACTACGAGGCCCGTTCGACTGCACTGCGTCGCGCAGGCTAGCCTACTACGGCTCATGCTCCCCCAATACAAGTACTATGACTATACCAATGCGAAGTGCCCGAAGTGCTCTGTAGAAGGCGTGTTAGGTACCTAATTAAGTTTCCGCACCCAACGCATCTCGTCGATCCTTCCAGACCTTCGTCTGAATTTCAAGATCACATCCTTGTCTGCCCGCTTTACACTGCAGGATCTCGACCACGATCTGACCGGCGTGGCGCCCGGAAGAAGTGCGATTGAATTTGGCACGAGACAGAAAAGCAAAGCAACCAGCAACCCGGCTATGTCGGGCACGCCAGAGGCGCAGAATGCACCAGGCCACTCAGACACGGCCAGCCAGCTACCAGACCGTGTGGTCTATGACATGTTAGAAGGCTGCACGCGGCTCGGGGATGCCGTCCTCTCGCACGTATGGCTCTACAATGCCCAAACAGTGCGGGAGACGGTCGCCATCTTGTACCGACCAAATCAAGTAAAGCTCTAGAGAAGGGATGCTATGTTGTGCGCTGGGAGGCATATTCAATATATAACAAAAGATCGGATTAAAAAAAGAGAAAAAAACAAGTATTCTATTGGTCGTATATGACGTGGGCACTGAACACAGTATCTGAGGATCGCAGAGTATACTTGCATGGAGAATTTGATCTTATTTATACACGCAGCAAGCCTTGCCATCCTGCGTTCACATCATTAGATTCCGGAATCCCTGTGAAGATGTTGGTTCTGATCCTTCCCGGAAAGGGAGATCAAATTCCGCTCTCTAAGATTAGAAGACCTTGTCATAACGGACACTATACATCTTAATCATTCGTTAGCTTTAGAGAGATAACACTAACATCCGGCCCTTTCTGAAGGCGGAGGGATTGATCGTGGTGTCGAATATTCATGTTGGCTGCAAGAAAGACTTAGGCACAGCTATAGTGCGCTTTCGAATATTCGTGTTGGCTGCAAAAACCACGGGCACAGCCGTAGTGCGTTTTTTTTCTTGGCAGTGCAACCTAGTTGAAATGTGATCTGACCTAAGCTGTCGGATCCGAAGTCGTCGGTATGGATGTTGACACTACCAACCTGGACGAGGACAGCTTCTACATCGGCGGCGAGACACTAGAAACGCTACAGGCACGCTTCGAGAAGATCTGGCTACAGATAGGAACCTTGGCTGCCCCGATGACCAAGGGCAGACGCAAGCACACCCCACGATAATCCAAGTCTGGCCCGCGCGGATTCAAGGCGGCGTCACCTGGCCTATCCATATTCAAGGTGCGATATGTCAGAAATACCAACCAGATGCACTTTACCCCGGAAGACTAGATCCTGGATGTCGAGGCCGGCTCGGGGGTGAGTGTTGGTTGTCGAGGAGGCGGCCTGGCGTGTTCGTGTGTTGAGTGGCTGGATCGATACATTTGAGCGATGCAGGGCGTGTCCAGAAAACCACTGTGACCTTCCAAGAAACTGTTGGTTGCTGGGCCCTCCCAACTGCGCTCACTCGGCCGCGATCCGTGCAGGGCTCACTGTTAGCTCAAAGTCGTCTTTGTTCTGTGCTGCCAAAGACACCTAAGATCTTGCTGTTCGAGACCTGAGGGGGACCCTTATGGAACAGGTCCCTCTTTAAAAATGCAGATGATTGCAATTGCAAGCCTAGGCGCCTTCTTGTCGGCCAGTGGTCACGACCCCCAGTGTACTTTTACTGTGGCGGGAGTGCTTGAGTCGATGTAAAGAATAACGTAATCTCCTCTCATCTCGCCCCTTATCTTTTGGATCTTTTTATCGGTTGTCCCCTGAGCACCGAGTGGATGGAGTTCGAGCAACTCACGATCATCAGTGTTTTATCTCGCCCATCAAAAGACTACGAGTATCAGGTAGGTGGTACATATCCAGAATCTGATGAGCACACGGTCACAGGTCAGGGCATCTTCGACCGCCATATCCAAACGCTTCTCAACCGACTTGAATCCGAGCCATCATTTAGCCCTTGGCCTCGGCATAATAATAAACCAAGATCCATATCGCGTCAAGCGTCAAGCCCACTTCGCTATCATTCGGAAGCGACAGCGTCCAATCCTGCGCCATGTCCTTGTTGACCCTGCTCGCCTTGAGAAGGCTACAGTCGTCGACAGAAGGACCGCCGTCGCCACCGAAACCACGCGTCTGCGTCCACGACAGACTGGAATATTCTGCAATCGTCATCTTATCGAGTCGGATGTCCTGACCATCCGCGGGAGGCGGGATGACGACGACCCAGATGCTGTCCACCGTGATCTTGAGCGACTGCGTCCAGAAGGGCAGCAGCGCCGCCATCCCCGGCATCCTCAGTGTCCCGGCCCGCCCGCTCTGGAGATCCGAGCGGAACGCGTACCACGACGTGGCGTAGTCGCTGGCCACATTGACGAGCATCGCCAGTGGTGCGGTGTAGGGCGAGGAGAGAGGCTTCTTGATTGTGTCCTGAACGCCACCGCTCGCCGCCAGCCCGAAGCGGACGCCGCCGTCGAACGCCGTGTACCGCAGCTGCAGCACGACGTCGCTGATGGTGCGGTAGTCGAACTGCCTGAACTCGGGCGGCAGATCGATCTGCCACGTCGAAATCGCCCCGGCGCCCTCGAAGGGCGAGTACTTGTCGCGCGCGAAGTCGAGCGAGAAGATCCCCGTCCCGGCCGTGGCGCTGTTGGGCGTCGGCGAGCCGAGAGCGACAGCGTTGATGGGGATGTTGTCGGTGCGGAAGCGGGGGTCGTTGGCCCCGGTTTCGAGATACGGCAGACTCGTGTTGACGTCGGAGCTGACACGGTATCTGTGCTGAACCAGGCGCAGCGTGCAGTTGAGACTCGTGTATGGCCCAACGACGCATGGGATCTGGAGGGAGACGGAGACGATGCGCCTGCAGAAGTGCCCGGGGAAGTCGACGTCGAACAGGAACTAGGTTATGGGTTTCCCGACCGTTAGCCTCGGTGCCCGAGTTGATACCTCGAGAGACCAAGTCCGGGCTCGGATGCTTCACCGTGGGATCTCGCGAACACATCGTAAGGGAAATGGGGAAAGGGGGGGGAGGGGGGGAGGGCTTACCTCTGGTACCGTGAACACCGTGTGTCCAGTCTCCCGGAACAACATGAGCGCCCAAGGGTCGACCTGCCGCAACGAGACATTCTTGACAAGCTCGAAGTCGTGGCTCTTCTTATTGCGGTACGCACTCTCCATCCTCTTGAGGTCGAGCCACAGGTTCTCGGCCGATAGTGCCCCATGCCGCGCGCTATCCCAATACCCGCCGCCTGCCTCACGCAGGAACTTGTCGCCGCCGCCGCTCAGCCTCTCGGCGGGCCGCTCGAAGAGATACGCGCGCTGCGCCTGCCGCGCCAGCTCGCCGCACAGCGAGTACGCCCGCTGGAAGACCATGCCGTACTGCTTGTCCATCCACTCGTACAGCTGCGCGCTCGTGTATTTGGACCGCAGCCACTCGTCCATCTCGGCCGCGTTGTCGAGCTGCTGCTGCTGCGCGCGCAGGTCCCGGTCGCAGACGGCCACGCGCGCGCGCGCCACCGCCAGCATCCGGTCCGTCACCTTGATGTCGCGTCCGGCTTGGTTCGCCGACTCGCGCCGCTCCCGCAGCTGGTTCTCGAGCCGCGCCGACATGCCCGACAGCTGACTCTTCTCCGACGCCGACTGCGCCTCCTTGGCCGAGTCGGCAGCCCCGATGCGCAGCATGCGCGCGAGGATCGAGAAGCCGGCCTCGACGCTCACGCCCAGGCCCCAGGGCTCGAAGTTGGCGTAGAGCTGCGGGAACGCGTCGAGGATGCTGGCGCTGTGTTCCTTCTCGTTGCTGTCCCTGTTCCAGTGCATGGCACTCTGGGTGTGCTCCATCTCGTTGTGCTCGTGGACGGTCATTCGGAACTCGTCCATCGTCGGCTTCGAGACGGACTGTTTCACCTCTTGCCATGTCGACGCGCTGTTGATGCTCGGCACGTCGTCGCCTGTGAGCGAGAGCCAGAATCTGAGTCGGGCCTCCTGGGTTCGACGTGTCTCCTGGAGGGTTTCGATCGCGGCCAGCTCCTCTGCCTTTTGGGCGCGCTTGAGGTCCATCATCAGTGCGTTCACGCTGGTGTTGTGCCTCGCGCTGAGGATCCCTAACGCCTCGTAGTCTCTCTTCTCTTTCACGGCCAGGACTCGCGCGTCCGTCTCCTTGAGCTCTCGGCAGAGGTCTAGGGCCCGCTCGAGAAGGTAGACGAAGCGATATCTCGGCATCGGACTGACCAGGTCGCTCAGCACGGCCGACGGTCCCAGACCGGCCGCTGCTGCGTGGATCAGCGCATCGACGTCAATCGGAGGCTCAAATAGCGGCAGGTTCTGCTTGTGCCCGTCGATGTCGAGTGAGTTGCGGCACTTGTAGAGCCTGTCGTCTAACAGCGCCCTGAGACTAGCGAGCTGCGGGTTCGCTGGGATGCAGAAGTAGTTGGTCTTGATGAACGGAACGGGTTCGGTTGACCCTACATAGTCCGCGCGGAACGGGAATTCCAATTCCATCTTGACCAGGGCGTTGGAGTAGTCGTCGAGGCCGACGCTGGACACCAACTTGTTGTAGGACAGCACGGTCTTCTTTCCGATCTGAGGGACGCGGATTGGTGGCCGCCCGAACAGGTGTGCAGCTTCGATGTATCTCTGGATCGCCAGGGGTATGGTTTCGAGCGTGTTCTGCTGGAACAGCTGATCTCCGAGGGCGATGAGCGTCTCGATATACTTGAGCACGATGCGCTTCATATAAGCGACCGGTCGTCCACGAGCCGCGGCGTGCACGTTTGCCTTGTCGAGGTTGTACTCGTACAAGTCAATCTTGCCTTCGTTCCCGGACTTCTGATCAAGAGGGCTCCATGCCTGAACGGCAGGGTCCCGGAAAGGGATGAACTTCCAGCATTTGGTCACGTCCGAGTCGGCCCCCACGGCGGCGGGGTCGAAAAGTAAGCGCGCCACGGTCAGAGCGAGCTCGTACTGGTGCGTGGAGAGGAAGCGCTCCATCAGGAGACTGATGACGTGCACGGCCGTCTCCCAGGTGTACAGGGAATAGGGGTTCGCGAGCTCGTGCGGGATCGTGTGCTCGCGCGCGCCGAAGGCGTCGGGCTGGAATTGTAAGGGCAGCTGGGAGAGAGTCGCATAGATCTGGTCTTTGCCTGCTTCCGCGGCGTGCACCAAGGATGACGAGACGGTGTTGAAGAAGCACCCGACGTCCCAGTCGGACGTGGTGAACCTGGCGTCTGCCGGCGGGTAGCCCACGATGCATTTGATCCGGTTCTGCGTGCTCACGTCTACCACGAGGCCTGAGACGGCGCCGACATTCACCGTGTTGAACGACACGGCGGTGGAATAGAGGCTATCCTCGCTCGGCGATTTGAGGCGGGTGAGCAGCATGTCGGCCCCGCCGACCTTGTTCTTGGGCACCGGGACCTGACTCCCTTTTCTCGCCCACCAGCCCAGCCTCGTGAAATACGTCGGGATGGTCACGGGCCATTTCCAGGTGCGAGTGATGTCGTTGGGGTTGAGCAGGACGAGCCGCTCCCCTCTCCACTCGTACGTCGCCAGCTTGTACGCGTAGAACCTGTTGTAGCAGTCGTTCAGGACGGGCAAGAAGGAGTTCGTCGAGCCGACCCAGCGGTGCATATCGATGACGATGGCGTCCTCGGCCGCGTCGGTCGTCGAGCTCTGGATGCTGCGCTGCGACACCCAGTATTGGAAGGTCTCGATGCCCGGGAACTTGCCGGCCAGGTTCTCGGCGACGTTCTCCTCACCATCGTCGACGCTCCAGTCATCGGGCCACCTGTAGCCGGCGGGCTGATAGTCGTTGATCTCGCCGTTGATCAGGAGTACGTCGGACGTCATCTGCTTCTGCGTCCACTTGCCGTTGCGGTACTCGGTCCAACCCATGCGCATCTGCCACTGCTTCTGCTTGGCAGACTCGGACACCTTGCGGTCCCCTAGGTCCCGCGGTGACTTATCCTTCATGCTCGCGCCCAGGGGGTCCGCGAGCGTCGAGCTCGTGAAGTGCGGCAGGAACAGGAACAGGCGGCTCCCGAGCAGGGCCGGGACCACATAGCAGCCCGAGTGGGACATCTTGTTGAAGGCGTCGCCCGAGAGCTCGTGCACCTGGACGTCGACCGACATCTTCTCCCACGGCTCCCAGAAGGCCGTCTGGTGGCCCTGCTTGCCGACGAGGTCCATCTTGCGGTAGTAGAACTGCCAGGGCGCCGCGCGCGTCCGCCCGAAGAAGTGCAGCCGGGACCGCGCGCCGCTCGAATCGTACCGGTCCCACAGGTAGGACGCGATCTCGAGGTTGCCCACGCCGTGCATCGCGTAGACGTAGTCGCTGACGGCGCGCCCGACGGCGTCCTCGGTCGGCTTGCCCCGCGACAGCGCCGCCTCGAGGGCCCGGAACTGCTCGCTCTTGTCGTCGCGGAGCGTCGGGTCGATCCACGACTCCGGGTAGAGGAAGGCCTTCCGGTTGGCCTCCCACAGGCGGTACCGGATCAGGTACTCGTAGTCGTCGCGGCTGATGGCGCCGTTGGCGATGCCCGACGACTTCTCGAGGCCGAGGATGCACCGCTGCATGAACGTCTGCACCGTCGAGATGGCCTGCTTGAGCCGCGACGTGCGCAGCGCCGGCCCCGTCTGCACGTCGATGAGCAGGTGGCCGCAGAGCGCGTCGGCGTCGGCAATGCCGCTCGTCTTGATGAAGGTCTGCTGCAGGAGGTACTGCACGAGGGCGTTGCGCCGGCTCGTCCGGAGCTTGTCGTCGGCCGCCGCGAAGCCCTGCCTCGCGTCGTTGCGGCCGGCGCACAGGGCGAGGCGCAGCTCCGACGCGTCTTGGTAAGTCTGATCGACGGTCTTGCCGTATAGCCTCACCATCGTATCGCCGGGCTTGCCGTATAGGCTCGCCGTCGTATCGCCGGCAGCAAGAGTTGTACCCTGGCTGAGCTGTTGCAATCGCAGTGATAGCTCATCGGCTGGGAGGGACTCGGGAGCGACGGTGAGCCCTCCTCTCCCTCCCCCCCTGCCCCCCCTGGGATGACATTGGCGTCCGTAGGACGCTGGACAGATAATACCGCAGTCGCAGTGGTTGCAGGTGCAATGCTTTATTGGCGACGTCTGACCTCCGGTCGTGTGCTTGGAGCTTTTCTTACTGGATTTCTTGCCAGGCTTCGAAGGCGGATCTACTCGCTTGCTAGGCAGGGCCGGTTGCGCCAGGGAAAAGAGGAGCTCGGGAGACAGCCCGACGAACTCGGGCCTGGACAGGAACGCCATGATGTCCCGCAGCTCGGAGAGTGCGTAAGCGTTCTTTAGGATGGCGGCCAGTTGCTTCTCGTCACACGACGGATACTTGGCCGCGAGCACAGCGCGGAGAACTTCCCCTGGCCATCGTGTAGCAAGCACGAGCTGGCTGACCAAGCTCTGAGACGAATCCCAGCTCCCCAGAGTCTTAAAGAGATTAATGAGGGGGGAGACGGCGTCCTTCCCTTCCGGCTTGGGAATCGTGTCGCGCAGGTCCGCGTACGCGTGCAGGTCCTTCATATTGGCGAAGCTGAGGGCGCCGAAGTCGAAGGTGGCGAGGCCCTGGAAATACTGGACCTCCTCGCGCTGGAGCTTGTATAGGGTTATGGGGATCGACGCCCTGCTCAGCTTCACCAGGATGCCCGACACGACCTGGACCGAGGCCTTTTCGATCAGCATACTCGAGAGGGGAGTAGCTGACGGTCCCTGATCGGCGTTGTATGAGAAGCTGTCGATAGAGCACCCGGACAGTTGCAATGTGTACCACACGTTGCCTGCTAGTCTGTGGGCTTTTGTCGATTGCCAAATGTTGCCAATCGCGTTGTGAAACTCGACCTCGGACCCGTTGAGGATCATCTTCGGGGCTGTTTGTGTGATGGCTACGAATGTGTACGAATCGGTCCCCGACGGCCAGAAGTAGCCGTCGAACGTCTCCAGTGTCGGGTTGGGAGGAGACAGCCTGCACAGCGCGTTCATTGCGGTGATGGAGGGCTTCTTTCCGTTGGCGACGCGGATGACGTCGCAGAGGAGGGTCTCGAGAACCACGACGTCGATGGTCGGCAGCACGGAGCCCATGATCTTGAGGACCGTCTTCTGGCACATCTTCTGGCACAGGATGGGCGTCCCGTCTTTCAGGAACGCCGTTCTCCGGCGGAGCGTCCGGGTCTCGTGTTTCTCAGCGCGCTCGGCCCAGGAGCTTCCCGTCGGCTCGGAGCTCTCGTCGCGGAAGACGGCTGCGTGTTCTGCCGAGATGATGGGCCACAGGTGTTGGTGGTACAGGGCCGTGGAGCTGCTCGAGAGACTGCGGCTTTGCTCGGGTCCGATGAGGCCCGCCAGCTCGTGTCTCTGCGTATTCTGGTTAGTCGCTATTCCGGGCATCCTTCTCGGGGAAGATATGTGTAATGGACACCTACGTACCTCATCTCTCGTCAGGAAGCCCGTCAAGCTCAACGACCATCTCCCAGTCTTGGGGTTCTTGACTAGTTGCACCTTGTGACGGAGCCTATGTGGCACCTCAACCTGAGCCCTTATGGCGACCTCTCTTGTCGTCGTATGTTCCCCTGTGACGTGGGTGAATGTCAGCAGGATACTTAACCATTGTTGTGCATAAGTACGTTATTGTGCCGGACACTTACCTTCGATGAACCTCTCCACCTTGGACCCAATCTCCTCGCCGAAGAGAGCAGCGGAAACCTTGGCCACCTTCTCTTTCGTGCGCATCTTGCTGGTGGTAGCAGTAGAAGTACCGGTGTTCGACGACACGCCATTGTCTGAAGCCACGCTCACGTTCCCCTTGATGATGTCCAAGGTAGCCGAGATGGCCGTGTCCGCGATGAAGCCCGCAGGGACTCCTGTGGTATCCATAACGTTCCCGACGACGAACAGCTGGGTATCCAGGGTCCAGCCGACTTTCTTGAACTGCTGGAACTGCTCTAGCACCCCTCGCGTGTAGCGAGGGCTGGAGAAGACGTCGAGCTTTGAGGATATCAACAGGAGGATCTTGGGGTATTGCACCGGCGAGACGCCGAGCATGCGAGAGAACAGGCTGATCCTGTATATGTACGAGATGCTCTGGATTGTCAGCGCGTCGCCGATCCACGCGGCGCCCTTGAGGATGGAGTCCAGCTCGTCGTTTGTGAGGAGCAGCGTCGACATGATGGTCTCCCGGTGCTCCGAGACTTTCAGGCTGATCGAGGCCAAGTACTTCCCGTTCTTGTCGGCCACAAAGACCGGATCCTCGCGGGTCACGCGCGGCTGGAGGAACAGGCGGGCGTACGCCGACTTGGCCCAGCCCGTGTTCATGTTGCCCCACAACGGCAGGAGGTCTCCGACGGGAACCTGCGACAGGGACGAGATCCTCTTGATCTCGGCGAGGCCGTCGATGATGATGGGGTCGATGCCCGTCCCCTTGGTCGCGAGCATGACCACGGCGGCGTCGAGGTCCTCGAGCGACCACCCGACCTTCCGCCAGAGGCGCAGGAAGGCCTGGAGGTCATCGCACTCGCCGGTCTGGATGACGGCGCTGGCGTGCTGGTCTGGCGGGTAGTGGCGGAGGCGCATGTCTGCTACGAGCCCTGAGTACTCTTGCTTGCCTGTGGAGGCCGAGGATATGACGAGCCTCCGGCTCATGTACCCGGTCTCCAGGACCCTCAACATGTCTTCGAAGGTGAGAGCGGAGCGCCGGAGGAACTGGCCGCTGATGCAGGTCAACCCCTTCGTGTCGCTGAGCATCTCCGTATCGTCCGGGTACCCCCAGTACGCGCTGGCGTCGGTGACGCCGATGGATGACTGATAGGATGAAACAGTGGTCTTCGTCGGGGCGCCGTTGACGGCGTCTAGGTAGTCCTTGGACTGGAATGCCTCGTGGGCAATCGCGACGTAGTCTTCGCTCACGAGCCCGAGGTACTCGGCCGAGATACCACGGTTGGAGACATCCTGGGCCAGGGCGATGACGGGGTCCTTGGTGTCATCGTCCTTGGCGAGTATCGTGCTGGGCACCAGGCGGTACGGCGCTCGGAAGACGTCGACGAGCTCGCGCCTCGACGAGGTCAGGGCCTCGAGGTAAGCCCTCACGCTCTCGACGGCGTCGTTGTACGGGAAGGTCTGGAGAGGGAAGATCAGCGGTTGGACGAGGTGGCTGTAGACCTTGAAATTGGTGTTCTCGACCATGGTCGACTGGGCGGTGTTAGGGTCTTCGTCGTATTCATCGTCATCGTTAGTCGCGTTGTAGGAGTCCTTCACCATGCCCGAGCCGTTGAAAGCGACGGACTCCAACGCTTCGTTGGCGAGATCGATATACGGGACGAGCGTCTTCGTGTTGGCACAGGAGAGACGCAGGTCGCCCAGATCCGGGCGCCGCTTGAACAGCTCCTGGAGCAATGTGGACGACGACGACTTCTGAGTTGGGTCGGAAGCTCTGAGGCTGAGCTGGCGCAGGAGATCGACGAAATACGCGCCCGGGCTAGTGACGGAGGAGCACTCGGCACAGTCGGCCATCTGGTTGAGATCGTAAAAGAGGTTGGACAAGTCGGCGGGCTTCGTCGGGGGTCCGGCGGGGCTGCCGTGCTTCTCGAATAAGAAGGCGCCCATGAACGCTATCTCGTGCTTCTCCTTCATCTTATCGATGACGATGGCCTGGTTCCGAATGTGGGTGGCCATGGAACGGGTCCAGATGGCATCAGCCTTTGCGTCATCGATGCTGGAACCCCTTACCGCGGCGAGGAACTCGCTCTTGGAGACACTGGAGATGGAGTGCGCCGACGAGTAGTTCCGCAACAGCAGGACCGCGACGTGCTCCGGGTCCTCTACGAGCTGATGGAGCCGGACTATGGCGGAGAGCCACTCCTTGACTCTGGTCCACAGGTTCGTCGGGACCGGCTTGAATATGATTCTGCTGTCCAGGAGCAGGTTCAGCGACTGGTGGCGGATATTGAACCCCCTCTCCAGACCGTTGTCAAGGACTAATAGAACGTGCTCTTTGACCGTCGAAGCGACGGGGATGACGTCTGCCTCGATGAGGCCGCACATGAGGGCAGTGGGTTCCGACTCGAACAGATGCCGTCGCAGGGTGTCAAGACCCGACAGGCCCTCGCTGGTGGAGGTGCTCGCCTTGGCGAGACCGAGGCGGTGGATGCCCCGGGCGACATCCCTCACCGTGACGGGAGACACATCCCTATTCGTGACGATGTGGCGGACGAGCGCGGCGTTTCCCTCGGTGTAACTGTACAGCTGCTCGAGGAGGTTCAGACGCGCGAGCAGAGTCTCGTCCTCGAGCCAGGTGGTACACTCGACCGTCGACCTGAGACTACGAGTCTCGTTGATCTTGGTCACGACGAATTCGAGCTCAGCGGGGGATGCGGGCTCCCCGCCGGTGCTCAGCAGCCCCTCGATCACTTCGAGGTCAGCGTCGCTGAGCTCAGGGTCGGGCACGAGACCCTGCAAGGCAAGATTCTACGTGTTATTACGGTCAGTCCTTGTTACTATCTTGAGTCAGACATGAGCAGTAGGTACTCACATTCGAGTAGTCCATTTCCCCAAAGGCTGGAGTGGTTGTTCAGTGATTCGATAATAGGTACCGAAACTCTATGAAGCATCCTGAAGACTAGTTTCGAGATTCTACCTAAATACTAACCCGCGACAAGCCATAATCGCTCGCGCTCGAGGCCAGGCCACCGGTCGCCTCGCCCCATGAACCGTTATCGTAGAGCCTGCCCGTCAGTTAATCGCGAGGACTGTGAACAACGCACTGACACGACCGGCGATAGGTACGATATCTCCGTCCTGTTGCAGAATATTGATAATACTGGGACGACGGCGAAGCTGATGGGCGGGGAAGACGCCACAGAGACATGGTAGTCAACTTCATCCTATGAAAACCCTCGGAATTTGCACCATGTCGTCGCAGTTCAGTGATGGGCACCGCATTGCCCCCTCCACCCTATGATCTAGACCTCAACCGTCAACGATGCCCCCCTCAAAACTTGTTTGACATGCCATGGCCCCATTCCTTGACTGACACGTAGTCGCCAATCGCGGGATTTGGCTCGACGAGGCCAAAAAATTGCATTTCTACCTTTCTGGGACCTTGCAAGTTGACATATGCAGCTGAATGTAGGTGTGAATTGAATATATGTAGGACTTGGATGCTGTGTGGCCCCCAAGGAAGACCCGAGGGACCCACCCCCGCGTTGCTAGTAATGCCGGGCCTGGCCGGGCTTGGCCGGACTACCCTTTTGGGACGACGGGTGGGAAATGCGCCTTATCTATTGGCTGATGCCCCTGCCGGCTCCTTATCATTGGCGATGCGGGGTAGTCTATCCACGTCCGTCCATGTCAGTCTCTGTCCTTCTCTCTCTCCGTCTTATGCGACCGACACCCCGCCGTGCCTGCTTCCAATTAATGACTTCAACGGTGCCTTCCCTTTTCGGTCAGTCAGAGACCCCCTCTTCTTCCTGCTCCGTCCGCCTGCATCTCGACTTATCCTAATCCGATACTACCTTAGGTTCTCAATCAGCACTGTCTGGGTTTGACAGCTGCATATGCGTTGTCAGCTTACGACCTGCAAGCCACAACGGCTTTTTCGTGATGGAATTTGGGGCGCTCTCCAAATGATTGGCAACGCGGCGCATAAACATTGTTGCCTTTTCAGCTGATAAGTTCCCTGCCCTCGTGGATTCCTATTAGCCGCCTCTCGGCCACCCTTCTTCTCTTCACCAACTCAGAACTGCTGCATCCCCTCCCTCCCGCTGATGAATACCACCGTCGATCTGCCGGCCTTTGACGGCAAAGTCCTACCGAATGAATGCGTGGATGCTATCTGGGCGCATTTGTGGCCCAGTGACCTGCAAGCCGCCATGCGCGTCTCTTCTGCCTGGGCTCGCTCGGCAGCCACTGTCCTGTATCGCGACATTCACATCGACAACCCCGCCAGGCTTCGGTCCCTACTTCGCACCGTCCAGCGTCGCCCGGATCTGGCTGCCTACGTGCGTCGCCTCAAGCTCTATGAGTCCGTCATGCCGGACCCGCATGGCACCCGGTCACTCTCGGGCTCGGCCCCAAGTCTCTTGCAGCACCTCCCTGCATTGCAGCAGCTCCACTTGATGGGTGGATGGCGCGGAGGTGTAGATCTGATTCTAGAACACGCACCGGTCCTCAAATCATTGCAGTACGAACACTGGTGCGATGTGAATGGTGAGCCTATGAGCTGTCGCCAGGGGAGGACAAGCCGAGCTAACCGGGATCAAAGACAGAAGATCCTTGCAGGACTGTGACGAGCTGAACCATGGCTTGCGTTCCCTGGAACACACTCTGGAGCATCTCCACGTGCATCTCGAGCTCTACTCCCACGATGCTGAGGAGGTTGAAGATTTGCGGATCGTCCCCGTGAATGGCCATCTATCCCTGTCTCGATTCACCAATCTTCGGACTCTGCGTGTTCCCGTCGCCCTGCTGCTTGGATGGACGCCGCAGTTGGCGCCCGAACTCGACCAGGTATTGCCTGCGTCCCTACGCAGCCTCTCCCTGACCGAGGACCTCGTCAAGCAATCCACGTACCAGTGGTCTGAGGACGCGCTGCTGGCGAAGTTACACGGCTTCCTCACTGGCCTTGATGAACGCACCCATTCGCTGGAGCTGGTCGAGTTCCACCTGTCCCAGCTGTGGGGTGATAGGTGGCGAGCAGCCACAACAGGGAAGTTAGAGCAAATGGTCACAGAAGCAAGAGTGAGATGTGTCGTGGACATGACCGAATGTTACTGCGACGGCGACGAGTGGGGTTCTGACGACGAGTGACTCGTCCTACCCCGGCGTGGGGTTCGGCCGAGGCGGTGATCCCGATGCTGGGGACGAGCATACTCGCTTACGGGCGGCATACATGCCAATGGAACTGATGCCTATCTCCAAGACATGAAGAAAAGTAAAAGGCGTCTCTTTCACAAGCTACTAAGCTTGTCTAGGTAATAAAGACATGATATGTAAACATACAAACCGTCACTGTCCAGGTCTTGTGCTATTCCTATGCCAGGTGGACCCTTTTCGAATGCAACTGGTGTAGCGACTCGGTGATCCCTTGATCATCAAAACACTACTACGATGTCGCTTTCACGCTATCCTCTCACCACGCAGCCAGCTTCGGGGGGCCAGGCGACCTCTCACGGCACTCAAATCTCCTCCGCCCCAAAGACAAATCCTGGCGTGAACGGCAAACACACAGTCCAGGCCTCTGCCTCTCCGTTCCGTGTAGACGCAGCCACGGGCGCTGTAAGCGTGAGCATCCCGACAGTGAGCCCATTCGGACGGGAGAACAGCGCCCTGACTCCGAACCCGGAGTTGATCTACAACTCGCTGGGCGGGAATGGGCCTTTCGGCATAGGCTGGACAATCGCGCTGCCAGAGATCTCTCGAAAGACAAGTCAGCATGTGCCTACTTACACGGACGACGACGTCTTTGTTCTGTCGGGGGCAGAGGACCTCGTCCGGATCCCCACAGGCAACGCCCTCAGAGACGGCTATGCGGTTCAGCAGTATCGACCTCGGGTTCAGCACAACGCGAGTTCAGTCAGAATCGAGCGCTGGACTAGCCAGACGGACGCTTCCGATCAGTTCTGGCGGACCCTCGCCGACACTGGCTCGGTCACGCTCTATGGCCGAGGCAATACCTCTCGAATCTTCGACCCCAACAGCGAGGAACGGCATCCCCGAACGTTCTCATGGCTGCCCACCGTCACATACGACCTGAAGGGAAATGTGATGATCTACTGTTACAAGGAGGAAGATTCCGCCAATGTCGACACTACTCGAGCGAGCGAGCAGCATCGCACCGCCAAGAGTCGCACATCCCAGAGATATCTCAAGCGGATCTTGTACTGCAACAAGGCCCCGTTTCTCAACCATGACAAGTGGATCACGGAGAGCTGGCAGCCCGCTGAGGGAGATTACCTGTTCGAAGTCATCCTCGACTACGGCGAACACGACTCGAAGAATCCATCCGCACAAGAGGCCTCACCATGGCTGGCCAGAGCCGATGTGGTGTCGACGTACCACGCCGGGTTCGAGGTCCGTACTTACAGACTGTGCCATCGCCTGCTGCTGTTCCACCACTTCCCCAATGAGTCTACCTCGCAAGTGAGTCTCGTGTCGTCTGCCGACCTAGAGTACCGCGAGATGCCGTCTGGCTCCGAGCTTGTCTCCGTGACGCAGAACGGACACCGTGGGATATCGGGAACAGGAGAGGTACACACCGAGTCCCTGCCGCCTATCAGGCTAGAGTACAGCGCGGGACAGCTGATACCAGGCGCGTCACCTGATGATACCATCCTGCCGGTCACTGTCGACACTTCTCATCTCGCGGCGATCCCCCAGGGGCATGAGTCCCTCACACAATGGGTTGACCTCAACGGGGAAGGCTCACCGGGGATCCTGACCCAGCTGGTCGGCGGCGAATGGGTCTACATCCGCAACGAGAGCCAGGCGGGAGGCGAGGAATCTCACCGTGTTGCATTTGGGCCCTCGAGAGTACTTCAGGGCATCCCGAACCTCCTTGATGATGGAGAATCGGGCTTCTTCACGCAGCTCGCCGCTGACGGCACCCTACAATTTGTCCATTTTGACCCGGATCACGGCATCAACGGCTACTATCCCCGAGTTCAATCAACTGAGACTTGGGGAGAGTTCACCCCTTTTGCACAAATACCAGCGATAGAGCTCTCTCGGGCTGCTGTGCGGGTAAGTTTTGCGATTCCGCTGATCATGTTTGCCGGCCGTGTGTGTATAACTTCGTGTATTAATGCTAGCTATTATTTCTAACATGCCCTCCTAAGGCGATATGACTAACTCTCTGGGCCAAAGTGGATAGATCTCGTTGGAAACGGGAGAAGTGATGCCGTTGAATTCCTTGTCGACGATCATAACCGGCTCAGGTGGCATCCCTCGCTGGGTTATGACGGCTTCGCACCCGCCCTGAGCGGCGAGGGTCCAAGAGTCCCACAGGAAGAGTCCAGCGCCTCTGCGGTAGTCTTTGCTGATATGACTGGTGACGGTCTTACAGACGTCGTCTATGTCTGCAGCTCCAGCATTTCTTACTGGCCGAATCTCGGCTACGGTAGATTTGGTGCGCGGATCCAGATGGACAACTCTCCTCTGATGGACGCTCCTGATCTTTTCACCACAAAGCGAGTGATCCTAGCAGATGTAGACGGCTCTGGATCCGCCGACATGATATACTTAACTCCAGGTGGTGGCGCTAACATCTACCTGAACCACTCTGGTAACGCTTGGGCGGACCCAATCTTCCTAGAATCAGTTCCCGAGCTGAGCGGTCTCACTTCGATAGACGTAGTCGACATTCTCGGACAGGGCGTGCCTTGTCTGTGCTGGACGTTCCCAAACCCCCACGGGTCCAGCATCCCCGTCCTCCAATACGTTGAGCTAATGGGTCAGATCCAACCCAACCGCCTCACGAAATACTGCAAAGGCACCGTATTGGAGACAAGCATCGAGTACAGCCCGTCAACACAGTTCTACCTGAGCGACGAAAAGGCCGGTCACCCTTGGACGACAAAGCTCCCGTTCCCAGTGCAGTGTGTTCAAGCCGTCAACACGACAGATCACGTCGCGAAGACGAAGTTCGCTGTGCGATACGCATATCACGATGGGTTCTATGACCACTTCGAACGGGAATTCCGAGGCTTCGGCCACGTCGACTGCTGGGATACCGAGGACCTCGCCGCGGCGCCCGGTCTATCAAGACTCCAGGCGCCCCCATGCCACTCTCGGACCTGGCACTACACAGGGGCTCCACTGTGTGAGACTTCGCCGGACCATTGGACTGGGAATGAAGCAATCCGGCTTGAAGGCTCTCAGTTGCCCGTTCTTCCGGAGGACTCGGTCGAGCTCAGGGAGGCCAGACGGGCTATGAAAGGACTGACTATACGTACGGAGCTATACGGCGATCAGGCGCTCGCAGTCCTTGAGATCTCGCTCAAGAATTACACTGTGCTAATGGAACATGATATTTATCTTCCCGGGTAGGTCTTCATCCCCTAACATTCCTAACCCTCACAAGTCGACCCATCCCTAATTGAGTACTAACCTAAATTTTACCCCAGCTCAACCAATCCTTTTGTCGAACAGCCGCATGCGTGCTTTCGTGTCTTAGAACGCGAAGTCCTTCGCAAGAGCTATGAACGAGATCCGATCGAAGAAAACGCCTGCATCCACCACCAGCTGAATCTCGTCGTGAACCAGAATGGTCAGCCAACTAAGTCGATCGCTGTTCACTACGGTCGCCGAAATGCTCCAAGCGAACTTGATTCAAAAACGAGAGCCCTCCAGGAACAGGCGATCATCACCTACATCGAGCATGACTACACCAACCCTGTGGACGAACCAAATGCCCTGCTCAGCCCCCAGACTGGAGAAGTGCGGTCGTATAGAGTCCGAGGCGTCCAACTCCCACAGACGTCGTCACTGTTCTCATTTGAACAGCTCAGTCAGGACGACTCGGTCTTCTTCCGTGGCCTACCTACCCTTGCTCTCGAGCAGGACCCGGGCCCCTTGTCAGACACGCAGTGCAAGGTGTTGACCGCACAGACGAGGAGCTATTATAGATCGAGCGATATGAGCGCAAGGCTGGCGTCTGGTAAGGTCGAGACGTTCTCCGTGCTGGACCAGTCATACACTCTAGCGTTGACGAAGGAGTGTCTCAGCCAGGTCCTGGTTGATGAAGACTCGAATGAGCTCTTATCCCAGTTTTCCGCCTCTGATGGCGCCTACACAGACCTCAATAATGACGGGAACTGGTGGATCCCGAGCTCGAGGGCCCGGTACGGCGATCCGAAGGCAGCCTGGGACCCCTCTACAGAATTGGAAGCTGCTCGGTCTCACTTATACATCCCCGAGTACACTGTGAATGCCCGTGGTGCTGTCGATTATCACCAACTCGACTCCTTCAGCCTCTTCAGGAGTAGGAGTGTCGATGCTGTCGGTAATGAAACCCGAATTGAATACGAATATCCCTTCAAGGAACCGGTGACGGTGACCGATCCCAATGACAATGTCACCGAATTCGCCTACGACTGCTTCCATGTGCTAGTAGGCACTGCTGTGAAGGGGAAGAAATCAGAATCTTTAGGCGACTCTATAGAAGGGTTCGAGGCGGTGCTGTCCGCCGACCAACTGGCCGCCTTCGTGGGTGACCCGTTGGAAACAGCCCCGAAGCTACTGGCCGCAGCCGGATCTCGAAGTATCTACTCGCGACACGGGACGGCCGACGCGCCAGCGTTCATGGCGGAAATCGAGAGATCTACGCACTCGTCATCTGCACCAGAACTTGGGGACTTCTCGATCTCATTTACCTACTTCGATGGCAGAGGGAATGTGGCGCAGAAGACTGTGTTTCACAACGCTTCGCCGACTCCCCAGTGGCGGCTCGAAGGTTGGCAGATTAACGACACGAGCCACAGCAATACTGTTCTTGGGTTCTACCCCTGTTTCACCGACGACCATCGATACCGTCCTCGGGCGGATCAACATCACAAGCTGCCCCCGGCCGTGTATTCCATCTCTGACCCGCTGGGTCGTCTTGTCGCTATACTTCATCCCGATCATGGCTGGGGAACCCAAACCATCGGGGCGTGGGAGACAGTGGTAAAAAATGCGGGCGACAACCTTCTGGCGGCAGACATGGCCAAAGATAGTGGTGTTGGCGACTATATCGCCGCAGCGCTTGACCCTGACAGCTACCTGCCTACCTGGTACTCGAACCATACGAGTAATACAGCATCGGCCGAAGACAAGGCCGCCGCACAGAAGTCTAGGACATACAATGAGACGCCGGATCTTGTGTATACGGATCCCCAAGGGAGCACCATCCTCACCGTTACCAGTGACCAATCACCTGTCCGTCGGACAGCTCGAGCGGAGCGAGATGCAGCAGGGAGTGTGTCGGCCGAGTTCGACAACCTGGACAGAGCTGTATGCAGGAGTCAGTTCGACTCGTGTCAGCGTCTCGTATTCCAAGAGCACATGGACGGGAGGGTCGACCTCTTCCTCCCCGACGCATTAGGCTTGGAGTGGCTACGCTGGACTCGGGGACAACAAGGCCATCGTTTCCGCGTCGAGAACGACGATGTCGAGCGTCCGAAGCGAGTGTGGCTCTCTAAGGAGAGTGAGGGATACCAGAGGGAGAAGCTCATCGTCCAGCATTACTACGGAGAAGGCCAAGCGGAAGACAAGGCGGATAATCTTCGTGGTCGGGTATATCGAACACTGGATCAGGCGGGATCGTCTACCAATGTGGCCTATGACTTCAAGGGAAACCTGGTCCGGCATGATAGGGTATTTGCTACGGACTACAAGTCCGTTCTTGACTGGTCCTCTCCGATGACAGTCACACAGCAGCTTCAGAGAAACGAGATCTTCACAGACTATGCAAGCTACGACGCTCTGAGCAGACCATGCCAGACGATCGCTGTTGATGGCAGTCGCATCGCTCGGACATACAACGTCAGTGGCCAACTTGACTCTTTGCAAGCCGCCCATAAAGACAACCCTGCCGTATGGACGGACTATATCACAAGTATAGAATACACCGCTTCCGGCCAACAAGACACAGTGTCTTACGGCAACGGAGTGTCCACCAGCTACACGTACGACTCTCTCACACTGTTGGAGAGCCGACGAACAGTTTCGAAGCCGGGGCGGACGAGCACGGTGGTGTTCAGAGACGTCTACACCACCTACGACTGCCTCGGCAAGCGGGTGTATCAAGAGGACCAGGCCCAACAAGATGTCTACTTTCGCAACCAGGTCATTCGGCCCATCAACGACTACACCTACGATGCCCGAGAGCAGTTGGTCATCGCCACCGGGCGAGAAAAGATCAACGCAGTGAGCAACACCGTTGAGCCGTACGGGCCCTATTATGCCCTGCAGGGAGAAATACCCAGTGACGACCAGCTCCGCGAGTACACCGACAACATCTCCTACGACTCGGTGGGTAACATCAGCCAGATGCAACATGCCTCCGGAGACAGGAAGGTACCGGGATGGACCCGGAACTACGAGTACGGGACGGGCAACCGCCTCAGCGTCACCAGGATCGGCCGCGTCGAGGACCACTACACCTATAACTACAGGGGTGCTATGATATCCACCCCGGGGGCGCCAAGCATGACGTGGAATCACGCCGACCAGCTCCGCAGCACGACGTCGCAGAGGACGAGGTCCAAGCCCCAAGCGAGCGCCGCCACGCCGGAGACGACTTGGTACGTCTACGACTCGAGCGGGACGCGCGTGCGCAAGGTCACGGAGCGCGCGCAGCCGGGCAGTACGGCGGCGGACAACAGGCTCCGCGACACGCTGTACTTGCGCCAGCTCGCGGGCTTCGAGGTGTACCGGGAGTACACCGGGCGGGGCGAGGTGAAGACGGAGAAGAAGACACTGGAGGTCAGCGAGTCCCTCCCGTCTCCCGACTCTTGTCCCGTCGCGACCGTGGAAGACATAGCGATAGACCAGTCGTCGCTGTCGTCCGCCCCGGCGTCGTCACTGCTCCTGAAGCGCTACCTCCTCGACCAGGGCCTCGAGGTAGACCACCAGGGCAAGCTGCTGTCGCTCGAGGAGTACTCGCCGTACGGCGCGACGACGTTCCGGGCCATGGACAAGAAGAAGGTGCAGACGACGTCGTCGTACAGGTTCTCCAACTACCTGAGGGATACCGAGGAGACGGGGTTCTACTTCTGCCACACGCGGTACCTCGCGTCATGGCTGGGGCGGTGGATATCCCCAGACCCCCTCGGGACCGCGGACGGGCTGAACATGTATCGGTATGTCAGCAACGATCCCGTAAACTTCATGGACTCCAGCGGGACGATGCAACATCGCAGGGGGTGCGGCGGGGGTCGGGACGATGGGCAACGGCCAAGCACGTCGAGAGGGGGGGGGGGAGGGGGAGGAGGAAGAGGTGGAGGTGGAAGAGGAGGAGGAGGATACCAACGGGAAGGGCGGCCACGGACTCCCATAAGGCCCGGCACGCTAGGTATACAGCGGCACGTCGTCGAGTTCGACGGTAGAGCAAACCACCTATGGAGCTCCGTCGTCGATTTCGACGGCCCCGTGACCAACCAACACTTGGTACTGGCGAGCCAGATGGGGTACATCGAGATGGTGAGGAACTACTACAGCGGGCATATCCGAGGGCGGAGGGGCGGGATACCCACCGTCATGACGGCCTACAGGATGGATTCGAACCCCAACAGGATAATACTCTCGTCCTCGACCAAGTCTGCTGGCGGCGGCGAGGGGAGCGCCAGACGCTACTACGAAAGGGCCGGCACGCAGGGGCTGCGGGACTTGATGACCACAACTGCTCAGAGAGTCGCCGGGACGAACGAGGAGGGGAAGGAAAACCCCCAGGAGGCCCATCGCGCCGGGTCCTGCGGCGAGATCGGGGCCATCAACCTTGCGTTCATCGAGGATGCCGAGGCCAACATACGAGGGACCATGACCACCTGGGGCCAGATGAACCAGGAGAGTGAGGACCCGGTGACAGGGCAAAAAAAAACCATCTTGTTCGTCAACAAGCAAATGAATCCCTGCGGCAGAACAGAAGTAGCGCCATCCTGGGGATGTTATCAGATGCTTCGAGCTGCCGGTATCACTGGCCTTAGGACGGGCGGGGTAGCTCCGGCGGCGCAGCTGCCTGCTCCTAGACAGGTGACGCCGGCGAACTATCCCCGGCGCTGATTGGAAATTATTAATACCTTGGACCGGGCGGGCGGGCGGCGCGGAGACACGAATATGGTATATTGTAGGGTTGGGTTTTGGAAGTGTATTATGCTAGGTCAGTTGTGATATTTGCTAAGTCATAAGTAGCCTTTAGACTCACGTTAGACACATTCTGAATAAAGTTGAATTTGGTATCCAACAATAGATGGATGCCGAGGAAGACTGCTGCTTCGGCGAGAGCCAAGGCCCATCTTGGATTTGCGGTGCTGCGCATTCCCTACCTCTCACCTTGTCAACTCGACGTTGGTATGGAGCAAAACAAGTCGACAGCAGCTCTCGATATGTACTGCTATATCAGAATCTCTCAGGATTGTTCCCACCAAGACGCCCTGCCGCTGATAACGACTGATAGTCCATCACCGCTTAATAGAGTTTCTATAAGTTCTGTGATAATAAGAGGCTTGTTATCTGGTAGTTTTGAATGAAATAGGCCACAGTGTCTGCCTGGCCAATCTTCGTCTGTGTGACGCCAAAACACATGCGGCACTCAGATCACCCGGGCTGTCTCAAACATAGAAAGGGACCGTGCTGCCAAGTCCGCCGCTTTAGATAGGTACCGCGTATGCGCCTCCGAAAACGCATCTCCATTGTCATGTAACATGTACAGTACCGCGGCACGAGGCGCAGTGCTTGGTGGACTGGGAAGTGACGTGATATTGTCCTTACGTTGCTGTATATGCTCTGCCGAGCCCCTGCGACGCTACTCAATCCTATGTCCATCCAATGAGCATTCGGACTTGATCGAAATTTATGCGGCCTGTTTCGATTTCCAGTGCGACGAGCCATAATAGAAATAATGGGGGCAAGGACCAAAGCTTTAGGCAGAAAACAGCTCTAGACTGACATCCATCAGGGAAAGCCGGCCATCCTCCGTCTTCAAATTTCTATAGCAATTGAGCCCAAGCATGTACGGGCTTTCCCCATCTGCCGCCTTCGCTGCCTGTTAAGTTCTTTGACCCGATTTCAGATTTGTCGCCCAGAATCCGAGCATGGCACCGTATTTAAACAATGAGGAGGCGAAGCTTGTGGTCTCATATGTTATCATCAATTTCTTCGCCATCCTTGCTGTTGCTCTCCGCTTCTACGCTGCGCGATTAGCCCGCCGAAAGACACGTTTGCATGATCATTTTTGCATATTGTCCCTAGTAAGTATCGTAGATAGTAGAATGATTACCGTGCTGACGAATTTGAACAGGTCAGCTTGTTTGCATATTCTATATGTATCTTGATAGGTGTTTTATATGGCGATCTTGGTATTTCCATACATGAAATCATGCCATCGCAACTTTCTATAGCATTCGAGGTCTTCAGCTCCAGTTCCTATCCTCCCTTCCTCCAAGGTAGCTAACAAAAGAAGTCGTAGTCCCTGTTCGTGTCACAGTTCTTCTGCGCGATCTCCACTGCCGCTTTCCGACTGTCCACTCTATTTCTATACTTCGAAATAAGGTAACCCCCCCCCCTCACGGGCCACCGCCTCACAGGCCACCCTACAGTCTGCCTCAAACACGCTTTTCGCATACTTAATCTTTTTTACGTTTTTATACCTTACACTTTTAATTTTTATAATTTACTTACTTTTTTATACGTAATTAAATCTTTTTATTTGCTTTTTTTAATAATGCCGGCTATAGTATAAAAGTTATACGCAATAGCTGCAATTTATAATATAAAGCTTAAAATATTAATATATAGTATAGCTAAATAATAATAAATTTTATAATTATATTTATAGCGCTAAATTAATAAAATATTTATTAAAAAAAAATAAATAAAAACTTTTAAATTTTATTATTTTATTTAAGAGTTAAATTATATTATTAAATAATTAGCTAAGCTTATTTAAACTATTTATTAAGCTTAATAAAGTTTTAAGCTATAGTTTAGCATATAGTTACTATTTTTATTTTAAAAAAATAGCTTTGCAAAATTTAATATTATTATTTTTTAAACCGTAATTTTTTTATATAAACTGCTAAAGCTATTATAATTAATTATATAAAAGTTAATAAAGCAATAATAATAAATAATTTTTTTTTTAATTAATTAAATATTTTTAAAATTATTAATATTTTTTTAAAGCGTTTTTTTAACTATAATAAATTTAGCTTTAGCTAAAGCATTAGCAGTAATTATTATATACTTATTAAAAAAAATAAAAGCAAAGCTTTAAAAAAAACGTTAATTAAAGCAAATAAATTACTATAATAAAAACTATTTTAGCTATTAATAAAGTGCTTTTGCTGTTTTTAATTTTTAAAAATTATAATATATAAATTTAATAATTTTAATAATAAAATTTAAATTTATAAAACGATTAAAAGTTTTATATAAGTTTTATAAAATAAATTAATAATTTTATAGCATTAAAATAAATTTAAGCTGTGTTTATTTTATAAATTTAAGCTTATTATAATAACTAATAAATTATATTAATTTTTAATAGCTATAATTTATATACTAACAACGAGTTTTTATAGCTTTATATATTAAATAAAATATAGCTAATATTTTATAAGCTATATTATAATTATATAAGAGGCTTTTTTAAACCAGGTGCAAAAAGAGCTTTCGTTTTTAAAAGCTAACTTTAAAACGGCTAATATAAGCGCTAGACCTAACCAACCGATTTTTATTAACCGCAACTTTAATACACTAGATAAACTGCACTCTGCGTTAACAAGCTAAGCTTAAAGCGGCTAGCATATAATATATACCGCCTAGTAAAATTTTTTACTTTTTTAAATCTATTATTATAACTATTTATTTAAAAAGTCTGCTATATATATTAATATATTAAAATTATAAATAATAATAATAAAGTTTTATTTTATTTAGTTAGTACTAATTTATTTTATAATTACTTTATTAATATTTTTTATATACTATTTTATTATAAAGCTAATTTTAGCTATAATATATAATAAAATAATATATATAATATTTAATTAAATAATAGTTTAATTTTAAAATAATAAATTTTATTAGTATATATAATATAAATATAGTTTTATTATTTTATTATAAATATATTATAAAACTTTATTATTAAATATATAAGCTAGTATTAATAATATTTTTAGCGTTAAACTAGCATTTTTTTATTTTTAATTTTTTAAACGTTTTTTTATTATTATTAATTAAATTTATATAATAAAAAAATAATAATAAATATTATAATAATAATATAAAAAAAGCGGATATTATAAGCTAAAAGTTTATTTATTAATTATAATTTTTAAATGCTATTATTTAAACATTTTTTTATATAAAAAAAAAGCGGCTATATTTACTTTATTATTTTTATTTTAATAAATATAAAAAAATAAAAAAAATTAATATAATAAAAATATATTTATATTAATTAAAATTAATTATTAACTTAAAAAAATTTATTTTATTTATATAAAAAATCTATATATTTTATTAAGTTTTTTAAAATTTTAATTATATTAAATATATTTATTTATTTTATTAAAATATAAAAAAAAGTTTTTTTATAAGCTTTAGCTGCTACTTTATTTAAATTATAAATAAAATTTAAATATAGTTTAGCTTAATGTTTATTATATAATACGCTTTTAATACTATAAAATATATTATTTATTATATATTTTTAGTTATAGCTTTAATATATTATATTTAAATATAAATTTATAATTAATATTTGCTATAATATTTTTATTTAATTATTATTATTTTAGTATATAATTTTAATTTAATAAATAAAATAAAATAAAAAAAATATTATAAATTATAATTTATTTTATAACCGCTTTATTAACACTTTTTATATATTATTTTATTATAAAACTAATTTTATAGCTTATTATTAATAACTTTAAAATAGCTATTTATAATATTAATTAATATAAAATATATAATAGCATTATTATAAAACTTTTTTATTATTAAATATATAAGCTAATATTAATAATATTTTTAATATTAAACTAACATTTTTTTATTTTTTATTTTTTAAACATTTTTTTATTATTATTAATTAAATTTATATAATAAAAAAATATTATTAGTTTATATAAAAATATAAATATAAATAATTTTTTATATTAAAATTTTAATTATAGCTTAGTTATTTTTAAATTTATTATTATTTTTATTAATATTATATAAAATATATAATTTATTTTTTATATATAATAGCTTTTTATATATATATTAAT